>OZ035840.1:29966867-30147754 GCA_964034765.1 Knipowitschia caucasica
TACGTTGGCAATAAAAATGATTCTGATTCTGATTCTGATTCTGATTCTGATATTTGCATTGCCTGTTTTCTCTTGTTTTGAGATCTTTTTAATTTACCAACTGTTGTATGCCAAGCTGTGGTACTTAATTTTCCATGTAACTAGTTCCTGACTCTTAAATGTTTTAGTTCTTTCATACTGCCATGTTCAGCCTGCATGTATGCCTGCTGTATCCTCCTGCAGTGGCGCCATAACGGGCCACATGCGCCCCCTACAGGCCAGACCGGGTGACTGCACTGCTCTCTCCCTGTTTGTGCCTGATTTGAAATGCTAAACGTCTGCTGTAGCACTCAGCAGTAAATGGAGTTTAGATGGAAAGCCACCGGAGCGTTTAGTCTGTGCTTTTATCACAAAAAACACCCACGGAAAGAATATTCCAAAAGCTTAATCGGCCATCTCCCAGACAGAGGCGTGGGAACTTTGCCGAATCTCCACTTGTGAAGAATCCTTGCACATGGGAAAGACATGCATCACTCGACATGTGAGAACTGTACAATTGTCTAAAGATATTGTGCTTTAATTACAAATACTCCAATGTTCCACTTTACTTTAAAAAGTACTGGTAAAGCTTCTCTGTATCCATGTTTCTATTCTGACGTCTGTAGATTCTACCTTTTTTCAAAGATTTCAAATTGTTTTGCTATTATTGTATCTTTGTTTTTGTAAGAGGTGTGAGTTTTCTCATTCTTTTTTTCTCTCATTTTCTTTTTTCAATGTATACTTTGAAAAAAATGTATGCATCTTCTACCATACAATACTATTCTACTACTGCTACAACTACTACGACTAATGGGTCAGCTACGACTGTAAAGTTCCAAACTGTCGTTGCGTTGTGGCCTTAAGCAAGACACCTCACCCCCATTGCCTAGAATGAGTCTTGTGTGTGTTTTGTCAGTGTGCCCCAGGGCAGCTGTGGCTATAGTAGTAGTTTATGACCACTGTGTTGGTGTGAAAGAATAATGAGATGTGAATCATCTTTGAGTGTCCTGAAAAGTACTGTAGAAAACCAATGCATTATTATTATTATTATCATATACACATGGGCACCACTCATTTTTACACACTTACACACACGCGCGCGCGCACACACGTCTTGCCCACAGTTTGACAGTCCACTGTGGCACCCCTAGTGTTCCCTGAGGTCTCCCATCACAGTACTAACCAGTCCCTGTTCTGCTTAGCTTCTGAGATCCAATGAGACCATGCTTTGACGAACAGATGGTGCCAATCAATGCATGATTTTTAGTGCTATGGAAACACTATCTCAAATAGTCATATAGTTTTACAATATTGTTTTTTAAATGTCAACTAAAGGCTGAGTAGCATTGCACAAGTACAGGTGAAGCTCAGAAAATGTATTTGAAAATTGATTTGTTTTCTCTGTGGAACCACTCTTGGCTTACAGTCCATTTTCTGTTTTTCTGAGTTATTTTATTTGGGTTTTTACAAGCTACAACAAATAATACATCTCACTTTGCTCGCAATGAGTTGTATATAAACTTCACATTGTAAGTTGAATTAAATGAGTTCAATTCAATTCACAGCAGTCGTCTCGGAGGACTTAACAACATTTTTAATTCACCACAGATAGATAAGAAAATCAAAATCAAGAATCAAACCGTTCAGACACAGGAAATGCAATAATATCAAACACAAAGGAGCCATTGGTCAAAGGGAGCGGGACGACCACTGTCTGTAAATGTTTATAAATGTCCATTAATGTTCCAGATCATCACTGTCCTTCCACCCTCCTGCATCAGCAAAGAACCAATCAAAACAAGTAGAAAGACTTTTCAACAACATTCTAATTTCATTCTAGTTTCACCTGAAAACACTGATGTCTGTATATGTCTGTATTTGTCTGTGCACACTGGTGACTTTTGCTAATGTATTCTAATGTGTTTTTTTTACTGCAAATGGCAAATAAACGGAATCGGAATCTGATGACACAAATGTTCAGAACAGCATGGACGACACAGGATTAGATAAAAATGCTAGAATCAATTTAAATAAACTAATTCTGACAGGGAAACACCGTAACCATGTTTTCTCTGTCACTGTTGCTTTTGCCCGCACAGAACTGGGAAAAAAGGGTTTTTGTATAATTTGTGTTGCAAAAAGACTGGAAAGTAATTTTTTTCATTGAATACTCGTAAATCCTGATTGAGAGCATTCGGGACATCCTCATGGACATGTAACTGTTGGTATAATCAAGTGGAGGCGGGTCCCGGCTCAAAAGTGGCCAAAATGACGTGCGCTGACATGCTTGCAATACCACCCCGGGCCAGTGGGGGTGGACCCAGAAGAAGAATTAGCCAATGCTAACATATAGCATCTTCTTACTGCTCGAAAACGTCTTTACAGGATGGTCAAAAAGTTGGCTCTTGGCCCAAAGCTCCGTTCCACATGTGTGTCAATGCTGAGGGGGGTGAATTTTTTTGGCCCACTCTAGTTTACTCGCTGAAGCCGAATTTTTGGCCCAGTAGTTAGAACAGCGGAGATAGGCAAGACTACTCCCGTTAAAGGAATAGTTCACCGTTTTTACATACTGACATATGTTCTTACCTTACCTTAGACTAGTTAATACGTACCTGTCTGGTCTTAGTCCGTGTGCTCTGTCATGCAAACGGAGCAAAAACGGGAGCACAACCGCAGCCTCCTCTGTATATTTTGTAGCACCAAAAGGTAGCTCCCGCTAGAAGCTACCAAACTCTTCCAAGTGTTCCCTATTAAATGTATATAGTTACGTGACGTGTTACACTGCAAAGTATAGTAACACAGAAATGTAACAGTCGATTTTCTCAGCAGATAAAACGGGTACTATATTGTGAGGCATAGTAATCTGAGGGGCGCTACGTCCGCGCACTAACTTCTCTCCGTACTACAAGTCACGCTGCTTCTATTGACGGAAGTGAGCGAGAGAGAAGTCTCCGGAGAGAAGTTAGTGCGCGGACGTAGCGCACCTCAGATTACTACGCCTCACAATATAGTACCCGTTTTATCCGCTGAGAAAATCGACTGTTACAATTCTGTGTTACTATACTTTGCAGTGTAACACGTCACGTAACTATATACATTTAATAGGGAACACTTGGAAGAGTTTGGTAGCTTCTAGCGGGAGCTACCTTTTGGTGCTACAAAATATACAGAGGAGGCTGCGGTTGTGCTCCAGTTTTTGCTCCGTTTGCATGACAGAGCACACGGACTAAGACCAGACAGATACGTATTAACTAGTCTAAGGTAAGGTAAGAACATATGTCAGTATGTAAAAACGGTGAACTATTCCTTTAATATATACAGTCTATGGTATAATCTGTATTTTTATGTAATTGTGTGCAACTGTTTTTAACATTTGTAATTGTATGTAATTGAGTGCAAGTTTTTTTCATTGTAATGTATTTGTGTGCAACTGTAATTATTATTTGTAATTTTTTTGTAATTGTGTGTAACTTTTCCTGCCTTGAAAAAGAGGCTCTTAATCTCAATGTAACTTTCCTGGTATAATAAGGATTAAATTAAAGATGAAAAAAGCAAGACAAAAAGGTCAATATGTCCCCTTTAATGAGTGATGTCATATAGATCATGTTGCTTAATGGGAGAATGATTGGGGAGTGGTAATCGCAGACGTGTTGTTTGTGGATTTGGAGGTTTGGCTGAAGCAGATGTTTGCTCTCATTTCAAACTCCAAATGCACCGAGTGTGTAAACAAACAGAGAGGGAAGATGAAACAAGAAGCCGAGTTCAGAGCCAAGTACAGGCAGCTGTCACGGTTATGGTCGCAACACACAACATGTTTCAACTGTGTTTTTTGGTTCATTTGCTTCTAAAGTACAGAGGTCCCGCGTTTACCACAGGGTCACGTTCTGAACATAACAAGCAATTTGAATTATACCTGACATAAATCTTAAAGCCTAGCGTACATCGACAGAGTAACTGGAGACAACTAGTTGCAAGGCGGCTTTTGGCAACTGAGAGTAGATGATGGAGATGATCAGTTGCCGAAATCGGTCGATGTGAGCGCTCTTACAACTGGAGATAAACAGTCGATCTCCGGATTCAGTCAGTTGCCCGTGTTCTACTTTTCGGCAACTAGTTGTACTCAGATCCGGAGATATCACCCGATGTGCGCGCTCCTGGGCGCGCTCCAACAACATGTGTGTATTGCGTGTAGTGCGCCCTCTACAGTTTATGGCAGAAAACACACTGTAGTTGAGGCCAGTTGCTGTCGATGTACGCGCTGTTATTCCCGAGACTGGTCTGCTACTCGGAGTTGCCCGTTTTCGCCAGATTGTCGATGTGTGCGGGGCAGCAACTCATATGCGACGGATATAATCAGTTGCCAGTACAATGTACGCTATGCATAAAGGTTTATATAGGAGGATTATCCCAGAATTAAGGAAAGTACTGCTAAACTAAACATGGGGAGGCTGCATTTCGGATTTGTGCGGCCAGGATTTGGAACAGTCTTCCTGAGAATGTGAGACAGGCGTTCTGTTTAGCTCTGCATACAACAGAAGGATTTTGTTTTTACTCTTTTTAGGTGCACTGTGGCTGTTTATGATTTTAATCCCATGTGTGATTTAAATAGCTTTAAGTACTTTGTGTGTTTTTAATGCCCTTTGTGATTTTTAATTGTATTTTTATGTTTATGTAGATAGTTTTTGTAACGTTTACTATGTATGCCCGGGCTTTGTGATGCCTTGTGAAAGAAAGGTGCTCTATGATTCACTATGATCCACCCAGAAGTAGAAAATCCTCCTATATATCTTTAAGATCCTCGGGTTTTAGTTTTTCATTCTCAACCTTCTCACCTTTTAACAACCAACATGTACTGTTACTGTTGGATCTATAACACACACAATGGAAGAAAGATTTGCAAAAGTCTGTTTTCTGTTGATTTGTGAAATACAGTGGTCCTCACTATAACAGATTATTTTGTGTGTGATTTTGCGTGTTTGTTTTTACTCCTTCTGTGCTTTGTGTATACTCCAACATCATTTAAAGTAGCAATATGTAAGATTTTCATGTCAAGTCATCATTAAATGGCCCTAATCTGTCAAAAGGCATTAATAAATCATGCTCTTTTTAAATACTTCTTTAACTGAAAACAATAGTTCAGAGATATTAGAATTTCAAAATTAGTTTCACAGCCCCTAAATCATTATTTTTGTTTTCATCTCCATGTCCCGCCCTTCACTGTTTTACCAATTACAAAGTCTGTGATCCGGGTTGCCAGAACTCACAGCATCGAGCTAATCTCACTGGTAAAGTACCATGTGGCTGCAGAACTAAAAGAGGTCTCGTTATGATTCTCAAATCATTATTGGCAAAAGAAAGAACAAAAAGCAAAACCAGGATTTCTATTGGGGCCTTTGTGAAAAAGTTGTTGGTTATAGATTTGTTGTTGACAAAACTCTTGTCTATTCAGATGTTATGGTCCCAGTTGGATTCGTCTGCATATCTGTAAACCTGATTCAGGGAGAGTGGGAGAGATGGCAGTACCACTTTTGGCCTGTTTTTTTACATACTGCTCCTTTAACAGCTAGTATATATTAGAGGAAATCTATATTACATTAGTTCAGAGGACTTCTGAGGTCTTCCCAGAGAGCTCAGTCCTGCTCCTGCCCCTCAGCGCGGTGTTGTCTACCACTGTATGTTACAGTGTATGCACGGCTTTTGACAGCTGCAGCAGTGTTCAGACCTAAAAGTAAAAGGTTTGATATTTGCAGTAAAACCACGTTGGAATACATCTGCATAAGTCCCCAGTGTGCCCAAGACATGTTAATAAATAAAACAAGGTTAAAAAGACAGAAATAAAAAAAATTAAAAACAGGTAACAATTGTTTAGTTTAGTTTAGTTTAGTTATTTATTTGAAAGGACAACGGACAGGTACATTAAAAAGATGGCTGCCCCAGATTTAGCACAATGCTAATTTCCATCTGTAGTCCTTATACAATCAAAAAAACATAGCAGAGTTAATTAAAATACAAAACATAGACAATAAACATGCAATATATAGTAAAAGTGCAGATGAAAAGTGCCAGTTGCATTCATAAAGTGCAGAATGACAAAGTGCAACAGTTTTCATAATTATTTTGTAGCTATACATAATTAGCACATAGATACAATAGTTTTTAACACTAATAATGTGGTGATGTGGATTGACACCGTGAAAGCGATCAATGAAAACAGTACAAGTGCAAGATCATTTAAAGTGCTCTGTTTAAACCGATAAGAGCTCGTGGAAAGAAACTGTTAGCAAATCTAACGATATCTTCTGTCAGAGGGAAGAAGCTGGAACATGAGCCGTTGATTATTCTAAGAGCTCAGTTTAAAAGTCTGGATTAATAAAGCTCACAGTCCTCTTTACCGAGCGGAGAATCCTGTTTCGAGCTCTCCTGTGTAAAAAGTGTAAAAAGTGTGTAGTGAGGGGTTTTACAGCCTTAAAACATACAGCTGGTACTTCACAGATTTCAAATAAATTACATCTATTTTTGTGCAGCCCTAAATCACAGCGGAAGTTGCAGTATCTCAGAGGACTTTGCCAAACCGTTGATTTGCCAACACAGATCAGAGAATCAAACAGTTCAAGAAATTGTGTGATAAAAACCCACATAGAACCATTGGTCCATAAGGGGCAGAGACTAATGTCCATAAATGTCGATTATTGCGGGTTATTTTTAGAACGTAACCCTCGCGATAAACCAGGGGCCACTGTAATGGAATTATATAAATGTTTATTGTTCAGAGCTTTTATTTGGAACTCCCTTTGATCAGTGTGCGCAATGTCGCTCTGGTGAATCCTGTCAATGATCGCAGACATATGTGACATAAATCCATCCTGAATTTAAAACTATGATGATGTTAATGGTTAGTCAAACAGACACACAGCAGTGACCCGCTCCATCCTGTGAACTTACATTAAAGCTGAATGAGCCCACAAGCGGGACATGTGTGGCCTTTTTCCTCCTGGGAAAGTGCTTTTTTACATATAGGTAAGCACTTTTCACACTTTTACGCAGACGTTATCCTCTGCTCGGATGAAAAACATGGCTCCTGCATAAGTCTTACGCTGCATTAGAATAGTCCGGATGCTGCAGAAAATTGAAAAAGCTTTTATATATTCATTTTGGGCTCTTGTTTTTGTGTGTATGAATACAAAAGTCAACAGAGCAATGAAGTTGTCTTTTGGTGTTAAATAGATACATACAAAATGATATAGTATCAATAGAATCAATTAACCACAATTAATAAATGAATTAAATAAAATCATGTATTGAACCTTTTGGACCTAGACTCTATGTAATATGCAATCTTACTGGTCTAATAAAGGCTATACAATCACACTTTGGAAATGCTCTGCTTGTGACACATTTAGCTCTTAAGCACTGATGCAATCCACCAGCCGGAGTTTAGTTAGAAACATACTTGATCTTTTATGTAAGACTTCAGGTGCAAAAATGTATTTTTGTACCTGATTTCATTTAAACTCTCTGATCTCTCTCTGGTCTCTCTGTCTGGTCTCTCTCTCTGGTCTTTCTCTCTGGTCTTTCTCTCTGGTCTTTCTCTCTGGTCTCTCCTGCTGGTCTCTCTCTCTGGTCTCTCTCTCTGGTCTCTCTCTCTGGTCTCTCTCTCTCTGGTCTTTCTCTATGGTCTTTCTCTCTGGTCTCTCCTGCTGGTCTCTCTCTCTGGTCTCTCTCTCTGGTCTCTCTCTCTCTGGTCTTTCTCTCTGGTCTTTCTCTCTGGTCTCTCTCTCTCTGGTCAGTGAGGCTAATAATAATGATAATAATAATGCATTGCATGATGCTTTACAAGTCATTATTAATTCGCTCCATACACGGTGCTGATTCACTGACAATAAGACTTTGATAATGCAATGATCTATTCCTTATTCTGTGAAATCACTGACTGTTGATTATTCCGTAATCCAGGATGTTTACATGTAGTTTGTTTGTGCGCTTTTGTGTTCTTGTTCTGTACTATTTTATTGAGATATGAAAAGTATGATTGTGTTGAGTTTGGGGGGGGTGGGATGCTCATAATCTTCTTGCTTCAGTCCAATACTTTTGAGCAGAATTAATACTGTTCAAATAAATAAAACTCTGTTTTGGCTTGAGAATTTTGTTGATAGAGAAAAAAAAAAAGTCAAAACCAGCTAATTTTTACTCGACAAACTGACAACCTAAATGAGAGGCTCATTCTTCTCTCTGATTGGATAGTCTACTTGAAAAACGTGAACACAAATATTGTGGGAATGTTTCTATTGTGTTTTTAATTTAGATTTACTTCACCTTATTTTTTGTCTTTTTTTAAGAAAATAAAAGGTCAAATATGATTTGCATTTGTTATCTGTGGCTATATTTTAGATGTAAGTGAAATGATAATATCACATACTGACCTTTTAAACATGTTGAGAAGACTTTTTATAACTCAGATAATTCTGTTCTATTCAAATAACCCGATGTGTAACAAGTCTCTATGAAGGTGAGCTTTGTTTTGGTCAAATGTATAAACAATGCCATCTTTACTGACCTTTCTGCACAACAACAACTAATCTGGCAACAAATACGACCTTTATATCCCCCAATCGTATCTAGTTTATTCAACATGTATCTGTCAGGAAACACATTCAGGATCTTGTGATAAACAGTAGTATTATTTCCACCACGACATACTCCTCATTCAGACTCCTCAGAAACAACACAATGCAACGTCATGTGCAAAATCAGAAAATATTGTATTTTCAAAATCCATTCCAAAGTCTGTCTCTAATGTGACAAGTGCAAAGTGGGCTCCACAGTGCGGCGAGCGCATTAGCACGACCCGAACAGCTCCATCCATCCACGACCATCTCTTTGCACCTTTGTTTAGTCAATTAGAAAAATGTGCCCGAGTGCACTTTCCACTAAGTACGGACTTGACTCTGCGCCTGTGCCTCTCAGTCCCAGAGGTCAACGGCGAGGGAGGCTGTAAACTTGTGGCCTGCCTTTTTAAGCAGTCTCAAAAGTGCTGGCTCAGAGCTTTCAGGGGAGCGAGAGAAAGGGGAGACGCACAAGTAGTTGGATTACAGCAGACGAGTTCTTCATCTCGTTATAACAGCTACGGTTCATGGGGCGAAAGTCGACGCTCATTTTATATTTGTCGACAATGTATTCTGAGTTTCCCTTTATTTTAAGTAACTGCACTAAGCTACAAGAGACTACAAAGTGTCGACATAGCAGCTGATGAGGTTAGACTTGCCCATCCTCACTATAACATCTTGCTGATTGGACAAAATAATTCTAATCCTTGGGTTCTTCTATACCAGACAATATAAGGTTTTGTGATGTTTTAACCTTACCATTACAAAGAAGACCAGAGGAATCTTCCTAAACTATTCATTCAAATCCTTGCCATTGGTCTAACTATTCTCCTTCAGCAAATTTTACCGCTGGTGGTTATGGTATGTTATAAGACGTGACTATAATAAATATATGATCCAAGGTAAAAAAAAAAAAAATAGCCATTGTTTGACCCTTTAACATTCACTCCTTGAAGAAAGCAATGTCATTATTTTATTTTTTGGATTTTCTAAGATTTAGGACACTAAGAACAAAATTATGATGGTTGAGTGCCGAATAAAAAAAGAAAGGCCTGGTCAGGGGCCAAAAAAATAAGTGGGTTTCATTTCTTAATTTTTTTTTATAATATGTAGGTATCTAAATAAATGAGTTGTTTCACATTAGTTAGATTGGACATTCTTTTCTGATTAGTTCAGTTCCTGTGGACTGAACCAAAACTGGACCAAATATTTAAGGAATATAGGAAGATGTTCTACTTCCGGGTTTATCATCAAGACTAGTTTTTAACTTGTGTGATTTTATTTTTAATGTTTATAATAAATCTTGTGCTCTTAATGTGTTTGATTTATGCACTATGTGATATGGGATGTGAGGCGCTTTGCGTGGCATTGTGTAGGAAAAGCGCTCTACAAATAAACGTTGATTGATTGATTGATTGACTATTGCTCTTCCCAACTGTCAATCATTCTGGTGATTTGTGCTCGTCCAATCAGAACAGAGAGTTTTGATCAAAAAGCGGAGAGGGCGGTTCTTTCAATCGAAATTGGGAAATCCTCCTTCATATCTTTAAGAAGAAATTTTATCGAAGACACAAAAAAAACATAATAATACTAACTTCTAATCACATGTTGACCTAACATTTCTTATGGAATTACATTTTATGGTTGTTTTCTTTGTAATGGATAACATGCCATTGTCACCTAATACCATTAATGCTGCTATTTATTATAATAATTTAAAATCTTCTCAAGGGCCACTGGAAATGGTCTCGCGGGCCGGATCTGGCCCCCGGGCCTTGGCTTTGACTCCTGTGTCATAGGACTTTACCAAATGGTTGAGATGCAGTAAAACCAACCCGGTAGATATAGGAAACCATCAAAGGGTAAAAATAAAATGAAATCAAATTTAGGTTACATGCATCACCTTTAAAACCACAACTGGCAAAACCTGTCACATCAACTGAAAAATGTATTATCTTTTTAAAACCAACCGGGACTTAATCAATTCCCATCATGACCACGAGCACCGCGGCACCACAGTAATCACAGCGCGTCCTATTTGTACACAACGGAAGCGACATTACGGTTAGCCTCGGAGGACGCCAAAGAGCTGGTCCAAGCAGAACACTGTTATTACAAGAAACACTTATTTACTTTAGCTGAGGAACCGGGGGGTAGAGCATCCGTGGCTTTAATAATGTTGTTAATGGCTGGCAGGATATTAGCGGGAGGCGGTGGGGTGGTCCCAAGGGCGTATGCAAATCCACGTCCCAAAATGCGAGCCCGGACGGGACATTTTGTATTTGCGAGGACTCCAGCTAATGCATCATCAAGGTAGTTTTGTGGAGGTTTTTATTCTGTGGAAATGGAAGCGAGGGGTTGGAGAGGGCACTGCTTCAAACAAACAAGATGTGACGATTTTGTACTCAGGCGCTGTACTTAGATCTTGCTACAAAGTCATAAGCGTCTCTTTGAACATTCTTTTATCAAATTTGGGTTGGGGTATTTTGCATGAAAAGGTGTTAGCTTTATAAACAGATCAATGGCATTTTGAAAATGTTTTGTTGCTGGGTTTTTGTTGTTTAAGTGCTGGCTTTCCCACATATTTCAACCCTTACATGCAGCAATTATGACCGGTAAAGCCAAAACGATAGAATTACTTCCTTCATAAATACCCGTACAGTAAATCAATCTATCAAGTTTAATCTTAAAACTTATACTCACAATATTCAGTGCAACCCAAAGTGCTTCACAAAGAAAAATAATGTTTTATTTGTTTGGACCTTGTTGTGAAGCCCTTATTGATGCTAACTTGTTTACAGTTGGAAGGTTGAAGGTGGTAGAAGCAGCCTCTCCCCATTGTGCTCCTTGTAAATGGAAAACCCAGTCAAGAATGTGCTTAGACCCTGAGGTGCTTTAGGAGTAAACTAAAAACCCAGTTCTTTCACAATGTTCATCTTGTTGAAAGGAAACTCCAGGTTGAGATGTGATCACCTTGTTTACATGTTTCGGCTGCAGAGCTGGAGCCGAGTGTGAGTCTGAGCGACCTGTCAATCAGGCTGACCATGCCCACCGAGGAAACAACATGAGCTGATATATGACGCTTCACCAACACAAGTGACGGATCTGAAGATGGCAGCTCACGGTCATCACAATAAGAACCCAAGCATTACGCCCCACTTAAGACTTTCCAATCCTGAGGCAGCGCCCTTATCTCTTTATTCTCTTTTTACTATTTGTTTTGTTACACTGTCTTTAGAAAGTGTAATGAGTCGCAGTTCTGTGCAAAAAACTAAGAATAATAACCTCTTTAATTGGATGAATGAAACTGGTATTGGTCAGATTGACGTTTATCTGAAACTGACCTAACTTTGGTTAATATTTCCAAAAGGATATTTGGCCTGCCTTATTGCAATTATACAATTTATATTTTGCAGGACAGGGCCTGGTTAGTACTGTGATGGGAGACCTCTGGAAACATCAGGTGCAGCTGCGGCTGTGAAGTGTCGAGTCCTCAGGCAAGAACCTGGTCTGGTGTGTGCGTGAATGATTAACAGCATAAGAATGAATTGGTGCAATCATCGATGACGATTGGTTGAAAATTATTGGAGGGGCTGGTGCTCTGTGCACTGGGTGCAGCTCTGACTGCCACCCCCTGACCCAGAAATGGATTAAGGGGAAGAAAATAGATGGATGAAATTATTGGTTGAATAAAAGTTAGAACAGGTTGTTTCAACCAACCCAGATTTAGAGTGTTCATCCTGAAGACAAGTTTGTAGAAACAGTTTCATCATTTACTGAAAGTTTCCTCTTCCCAGCATGCACTGCTCAGAGTGAAGGACAATGCGGCGCAGAGCCCAGAGCAGCAGAGAAAGCCCCAGGAGCAGAGACATATGAGCAGCAATAACAAGATTCTCCTGAGCAGCTCCATGTTCTGCATCAGAGCTGGACAGTCACAGTGATGGAGTTTAAGGGCTGCATTTGTCGACTGGTTGTGTACTCCTCACAAAATAGTTTAAAAAGTATATTTATGACAGTTAATGATGTTTGGAGAAATTTAATAATTTGATTGGCCTTTGAGCCTGATGGTTGTGGGCTCGAGCCCAGGACTTTCTGATTCCCTCTGATGTCTGCTGTCGTTGTGTTACCACTGGGGGAGTGCCAAACTAATGTTGTGGATTGAAATGAGTCTATGGTGGTTGCAGGGGCACATACTGGTTCTGGTTTTATAATATTGGGGCGACACCGTGTATTGAAAGAATAAGGACATCTATAGCCTTTGTCCAAAAAAGCCATTTACAAATTAATATTGTAACAGATTGTTAAAGTTGGTGTAACAAAACCACCAAAAATTAAATATGAAACAAAAATCCAGCTTTTTGCTTTCCTGACAGTTGAAAACAAAATTACTCCCACTAGTTTTCACAAGCAAGCAGTGTGGGCCTTTAGATTTCAGACGGAACAACTAAGCATCAACCCTCAGCCCAAAGTGTCAAATAGTGACTCAGAGCAAGTAAGTGAGATGTATTTTTATCAGTGGGAGTGAGTCCTGACTCAAAAGGGTCTGTTAGCCTCTTGCTGGTGGTGGCGTACCCAGAAACAATATTATGCAATCAATTCTTGTGCCGCCTTTTTGACTCTCAAAAACAGCTTGATTGAGAGAGTGGTTTCTTGGACCAGCCTTTATCCGCTGTGGACGTTTGAATGAACGCGGGAAAGGAACGGTATGTGTCAGGCTCGTGTCGGCTAACGCATGGGCAAATTTGTTTCATTCACATTTTCCTGTGGGAGGAGCTGCTCGTGGCCATTTTGAAATGTACTTAGATCTTCCTACAAAGTCATAAGCGTCTCTTTGAACATTCTTTTTGTTTTTTTTGTTTTTATTTAACACCATGTGATACAGATTCCATAAAAAACATAAATTACTATGTACAACATAGTAGTGCAGAATATATGTTGGTGGGGGAGGGAAGGGGCAGTGGGGGCATTTTTAAGGCATCCAGAGCATGAAACAAAGAAAACAAAATACTTAATACAAACATAAAAAATTACTGTCGTGGAAATATGTTGGTGCTAATGTGTAAGTGTGGGTGTTAATGTATTTGAGTGTTTGTGTATATGTATAAATGTGTGACCATATATGTCTGAAGAAGAAATGGAAAAACAGAACAATAACAGTAAATAAAACAAACATTTTCTTTGAACATTGAACACAGATCAATGACAATTTGAAAATGTTTTGTTGCTGGGTGTTTGTTGTTTAAGTGCTGGGCATTCCCACATATATATAAATAAAGATTACTTACTTACTTACTTACTTACATATTTCAACACTTGGTACATGCAGCAATTATAACTGGTAGCGCAAAAACGATAGAATTACTTCCTTCATAAATACCCGTACAGTAGATCAATCTATCAAGTTTAATCTTAAAACTTATTCTCACAATATTCAGTGCAACCCAAAGTGCTTCACAAATAAAAATAATGTTTAATTTGTTTGGACCTTGTTGTGAAGCCCTTATTGATGCTAACTTGTTTGCAGTTTTAAGGTTGAAGGTGGTAGAAGCAGCCTATTCCCATTGTGCTCCTTGTAAATGGAACACCCAGTCTAATGTCAAGAAATGTGCTTAGACCCCGAGGTGCTTTAGGAGTAAACTAAAAACCCAGTTCTTTCACAATGTTCATCTTGTTGAAAGGAAACTCCAGGTTGAGATGGGATCACCTTGTTTACATGTTTCGGCTGCAGAGCTGGAGCCGAGTGTGAGTCTGAGCGACCTGTCAATCAGGCTGACCACGGTAGGGGAAACTGGAGCACCCAGAGGAAAACTACACAGACACAAGGGGGAGTTGAACCCATGACCTAACCGTAATATATTAGATTTACAGATATAACTCTTTCTGTTGGGACAAAATGTACACATAATGGAGTTGGGTGTCTTCGACTTTAACTGGGGTAAAAACTGAAAATTTAATATTTATTTATTAGAAAGAGTCGAGAGGTTGTAAATGAGGAAGATGGCAGCTGAGGACTTGCACTCCGCTGCACAATTTTAGATGAGCTGTTTAAACTTTTATCCATTTTTGTATGAATGTCATCACGGGCTCATCACGATCAATAAATATTGATGCAGCTCCCATCAATCATTTATCAAACGTTTTTACGGGACGAGCACAAAGACCCGTGGAGGTTAAGTGGGAGGACTGCATTTTGGAACGCCACTTTGATGGATTGTGATTGTGACTTTTCATATGATGAGAACTCCAAAATCAATCTGTTTTCAAGTGCATTTAATTTCAACCTGGAAAATCTATTTTGTATACATTATGTATTGAGTAATGGCTGTTTTCTTTTCAACAGGACACAAGCAATGTCAAAGAAACAGAGATTTTCAGAAGTTGGTTTAATCGGCACAAAGTCTGAGTTTTACGCATAGATTGTAAATATTAACGGACATAGTCACGCCCATCTCCGGCATTGAAACTATTGTACCATCACTTTTGGCTTCTATGGGGCTTTTTCAAAAAGGCTGCGGGCAGCCCCTCCCGCTGAAAAATATGTGAGCCGGTGTTCTGTCGAGTTGGTCTGCCCTTCGAGATAAGCTCCTTCAGCTGTTTATGATGTAATGCAAACCTGCGCATGCGCGTTTCACACAGTGGGGGCGGGTTTTGGCTCAAAAGTGGCCAAAATGACGTGCGTTGACATGCTTGCAATACCACCCCGGGCCGATGGGGGCATTGGCAGACTTCTGGAAAACGTCTTTACAGGATGGTCCAAAAGTTGGCTCTTGGCCCAAAGCTCCGTTCCAAATGTGTGTCAATGCTGAGGGGGTGAATTTTTTTGGACCTCTCTAGTTTACTTGCTGTGAATTTTTGATGTCTCTCGTTCAGATGAATGGAGCTCTCTCCCGCTGATGCATGCGCAGATGCGTTTTTTCACAATTTTCTTGTGGGCGGGACCACTCGCGGCTATTTTGGATAGCTCCAGTAGAGCACATTTTTTGGCCCATTATTTAGAACGGCGGCGATAGGCGTGACTACGTCCGTTACTATATACAGTCTATGGTTTCAGAGCAGCCGAAGCAATCCAAGATGGCGGACATAAAGTCTGTGAGTTGTGTAAAAAATACTAACAAATTAAGACACAAATTTCACTTTTGGTGCAATTTGAGGCGAGATGTTGTTATATTGTTATGTTCCATGTTGTTATATGTGGGTTTTAAGAGTCAAAGTTTCGTAATAGCAGCACCTTCCTGTCGAGTTGAGCTGCGGCATACGTCATTTTACTGACGTTGCTCGATGACTCGTCCTGTGGCTAACTCGACAGCTTCCAACAGAGTTTGGTTATTATTTCCATTATCAACCTAACAGGGCAGTCGGGTTGTCGACTGGTCTGTCGGGTTTATAAAAGCTCTAAACCAATTATCAATATTGTCATAGATATGGCATAAAGTTTTACATTGTATGTTTAATATGAGAAGTAAATGGACCTTTGAACAATATTTCCCAGAGTTTCACCTGTACAACCAACATTACTGGGATTGAAGAAAGGAGAGCTGCCTTTGGACTGTGAGCCAGACACATATTCGGTCTCTGGGGGTCACTTATGTTCCAGGCTTGAAAGTAACACGATCTTGAATCTTGACATGAAAGTAACTAACAAGCAACAAGAGCATAGAAGTGGATAAGAGAGGGAAACAGAGACATCAAACCAGGGCTGAAATATCTCACCTCAGACGCTGGGCTCATAACAGAAAAACCTTGACATGCCACTTTCCCAAAACCAGAAAATAAATAGTGGGAAATAGAAGTTTTTTTTCATTATTGAGCTATTATGACTCACCTGAAGCTTCTGTCTGCTGGTTTCCTTTGCTTCTTGCGTTTTCAGGCAGGTCCTGTTAAAGCCGAGGTTCCCCCCGTAAATAACACATGTTTGTCCCAACAGAACGAGTCTTGAAACCCAAACGACCTAACCCAATCTTTTACATACCGGTAAGAAAGAGCTCTGATTTTTTTGTTGTGGATTTTCCAAAATCCACAAATTATCAACAAAACAATGAATGTGTTAAATAATACATATAGAAAATTGAATCTTGAGAATCAAAAAAGAAAAAACAAGAATCCAGTGCACCTCAGAGGAAATGAGTGTGTATCAAGCCCCGGCGATCCAAGATGGCGCCCTATTCAAATGAACGGTCGTGCTCAGTGGCGCTTTGTGACGGCATGGGGGCTGAAAGATTAGCGGAAGTCGCCTGGAACTCGCAAAGATCTATGGGAAACTCGCAAAGATCTATGGGAAACTCGCAAAGATCTATGGGAAACTCGCCTGTATTTGGGCATCGTCTGGTCCTCCCGGTTCTGCGCAGTGGATGATCTCCCATAATGCATAATGTGAGACCCAAACACGCGTGTGTGGGTCTCACACCGGGTCTCACGCACGTGCACAGATTATTTATTATTTTCAAGATAGAGGTTATATACTTATTATTGATGCTAGAGTTAGAGTTTTTGATTTATTTTAATTAGTACAGCTATTGTTCACTTAACTTGTGCCGTGTGGTCCTCTTTCCTACTGTCCTATAACTTGTGATGCAACACTGAAATTTCCCCACTGTGGAACGGATAAAGGATCTCTTTATCTCAATCTGATAGCGGTTATATGATGTTGCTGGAGCTCTTTTTGGCACGGTGGCGATAACATAGTCAATAGCACTCTCGCTTTTCAGCAAGAAGGTCCTGGGTTTGAATCCGAGTCGGAACAGGGCCTTTCTGAGTGGAGTTTACATGTTCTCCCATTGTTTGGGTAGGTTTCTCCGGGTACTCCGGTTTCCCTTACCACTAAAAACATGTACAATAGGTCTGGCATGCACCTCCTGTGCTGGCGACCCCGCTCTCTGTGTGGAGTGAGAGACTAATGCCCGCAACAAGTGTAAAGTGCCTTGTGACTCTGGTCTGCAGGCCCGTCGTAAGGGGGGTGCGAGGCCCTGTGCGAACTCGAAACGCAAGGCCCTGCCCTGACACGTTTTTCCCAGATCTGAGGAAAGTTTTTTCCTGTTATAATCGTTGACATGAATTTAGCACCGCCTCGTGCGGTGCGTGAGGAGATCAGCACACGCACAGCCGAGTGTCTTCGCTCCAATGCAGCGTTGGGCGCGCGCACGGGCTTACACGCACACACAAACACACACACACTGCGGCGCTTGGCATTGCGATATTGGTCGCGGTCTTTTTAGCTGACATGGCTCTTTTGTCCTGTGGCAAAATGGCAGAGCAACTCAAAAGATTGAACCAAAAGGAGTCTTTTTCTTCTAATAGTTAGATTTGCGCCAATTAGAAATGCGCCAAAATGGCAATGAGGCGGAGTCAAAAAAAATTTTTTTCTCATCAAATAACGTTTTTGCCATGCCTCCACACACTCTGACAACAACATACGCCCTTCTCCTTCTCCTCCACACTGACCACAACAACATACTCTTCAACTCCTCCTCCACACACTCTGACCATAACAAGGCGTTTTATGCCCAAAATCCACTCCACTTGCAGTGGGGGCTAAAGCTAGGCATACAGTGTGTTTGCTAATGCTTTTAAAAATATGTTTTTGATGTGGATATTCGGACTAAACATTGGCAATAGCAGCGCTCACACACCTGTCACACGCTGCTCCTCCTCCTCCTCTGCTCACACAAAGGGGTCTGCTCCTCTGCTCACACCTGTCTCGCTGCTCCTCCTCCGCGAGTATCCATCTCTCCTACACTGCGATCATTCCTGTTACTTTCTTCGTATCTCACTCAGACACTGCTAAAGTTATCTGACAGCTCCGTAAAGTTTTTTTTCGGAGGACCCGCTGCGTACATAGCTGCCCGCGCGCCTGCCTGTTTACAAATCGCTTTTTTTGTGAAAATTTGACTTTACTTTTTTTTTTCTTCTTTTGATCAAACGAAATCACAGAGGTCCAGAGAAAGGGGTTTAGGGGTCCAAACTTGGAGCGCAGTCTGCCCTTTGGGGACCCTTGAACTAGTGTATTTATAAAAAAAAAAAAAAAAAAAAAAAAGGAAATGAGATTGCGAGGCCCCTGTGTGGTGCGAGGCCCTGTGCGACGGCACAGGTTGCACAGCCCTTCCGACGGGCCTGCTGGTCTGTGAAAGACGCTTTATAAATAATGATTACCTACTTACTTAAATGTGGCACATCAATAGCATTCTGTATAAAAACTTCACACACAAAAAACTTCAAAACACACTTTTAAGGTGAACTGTGTTTTAGTGAGGGACCACTGTAGCACTAAAGACATACAACAATTCTGTTACTTTTCTTTCAGTTCATGAAATTTACCTAATCTCTATGCGACAGACAAGTCAAGAACTGGCCTGATCTGCGAAGAGGCGATGCAACTCATGGTAATTATGTTTTTCCAACCATTTTTCATCATTAAAACTCAATAGCATCATCAATGAGTTCTACATTTACAACATTGTTGATAAAACAAAAAACAAGACACACACTTTCTAACGACATCTTAATCTACTTTTAAATTTGGCCGCTTCTGTTCCCACAACCCATTGGCATTCACTTTCCTCACCGCATTATCGGAGCTCCTTTCCAACAGCATTACATTAAAAGGACTAGCTCATCTCGGAGGGGAATCGGAAAGCATTGCAGTCATTTTCGAAGACTTCCAAAGAGCTCAACGTCAAATCTTCCGACAATAATACAAACACTATCAAATCCAGCCCAGGCGGCCATTCGGTAAAACAAAAAAAGTGTGGGTGAAAGTAAACAAGGCGAAATGGGCTTGTCGGAGATGTATACTGGGGGATATAGGGAGTGGTGGGTTGTGAATGTCTAATAGTCTCAGAGCAAAGAGGATGTCTATGCACGGAGACTGGAGCGCATCTCATTCTTTATCCCGGACTGTCTCTGTGCAACCTGTCTTCCACCTGCCAGCTTCATCTGCCCGTTTAGACAACTCAAAACCAAATACAGAGTTCAGTTAATAGCCACACCTCTACAACACAAATAACAAGCAACATCCATTGGCTTTGTGAGCTAGCTCAATTTGCACCTGTCAATGATGAAACTGTTAAAAAGATAATCAACAGGTCTTAGTTCCACTACCTGCAGTCTGGATGTACTACCCTCCTAGATTTTCTTTTTTCAAGTTTTCATCATTGACATGCTAATTGACTAGCTCACAAAGCCTCCACTGGAATGTTGCATTGTACTTTTGTGTTGTAAAGGTGATGGCATTTCTGATACCTGAACCTTGTCCGCTGAAGAAACTGTGCAAACTCATTCCATCCAGATTTGGAGGAGTTTTCTAATGGCAACGCAACAGGGGGGTTCGTTAATCTATTGATTGTTGAAAATAGAATACGCAGATTGTTGCTAGCAGCCCTCACAATAGTTTCAGAAAATTTAATCTCTTGATCTAACGTAGTACTTTGTTTAAACCTTTCACACAACTCTCTTTTAAGAGTCTATAATCACGCCTGGAGGTTGGACTTTCTCCACTTTCTCTCTGCTCTCCGCACACTTGCTTCAGTGCCCTGACCGGGGCCTGCTTTATCCATTGGGGCTTTTGCTTAATTTGTGACCATTTTTTACCTTCACAGGCAAGGCGTCCAGAACATTCAACACACTAAGGTGACAGATTTAAGCACTTCATCTACTGTAGAACATGATGTGTTTCTCAAAATGGAATCAATCCCTTAAATAGTTCACCCTGTTTTCATTTAAGGTCTACTTCTAACAATTTCATATTTAGCGGGTGGTCTGTAGCAAAACACATGTTAAAAAATACACCAAATGATTCCGACAGAGCAACATCAACTACATTAACTTTTGAAATATCACCCCTTTCGTGATAAGCAGTCCAAGGTGGGTCCCTCTGCTATGGGTGGGCAACTCACATGCTAGTGAGGCCAAATGGATTCAAGAATGGAACTCAGCTCTTTGCGATCTGTCATTAACATAATCCAGCATGAAATATTAAAATCGCCTATAATGACTAAACCATCATAATCTAGTGCACACCAACTGAAAGCAACTCAGTAAATGATCAGGAAACTATGCATGACTGTGGCGGCTTGTACGCAACAATAATAAGAATGGAAGAAGCTTTACTTTTGTTCTATTTTAAAAAGAAACATACTCAAATGATGAAAATTTCCCAAGAACACCCTATGGGAGACAATACGATCTTTTATAAACCTGCTGCTATGCCCCGCCCCCTTTTATTTTCTCGTGTTTCCATGTTCAAATTTGAAATTTGGTGTGAGGCTTCTATTAAAAACTGCATCTCCTTATTATGTCAAGCCAGTTTCAGTCATAAACATAAAATCAAGATCAGACAAAGATAAAATTATTATTAAAATGATTCTTGCATAGTGATCTGACATTACGTAAAGCAAGGGTAAATTAATATTAAACAGTGTCAGTGGGTTTAGTTGATTGATTACAAAGAACTGGAATTAGATTTCCAGATTGGACCGTCAACTGCTGTCTCTTCTTTTAAATTTGTGGTTATTCAAGTTAAAACACATTTCGAGCTGTGCGAGAACACACACAGTCCTCTATTGGTTTAAAAGAGAACTCTGTTGTACTTTGTTAAAGTTCCAGATGCATAACTGAAGTCAGCACAGTTTCAGTGCAGGAATGTCTTACACTGGCCAGACGGACAGGTCAGTGTTTGCACCACAGTACTCACCCCGGTGCAGGTAAGGAGAGAGGAGGGTGGTGGGGCCGAGAACCTCAGAAGTAAACAGTCACGCCCCCCTCGGGGAGCCTGAACAACATGCGCAGGAAGTCCTCAACAAACTGGTGCCCCCCCCCCCCCGTACGTTCGGGTGCAGACCATCTGGACGATAAGGCCACGTACGCTTCCAGAACAGCCAAAGTTGTTCACAAAAATAAAGTTAAAAGTGCTGCATGTAGACTGGAACCACATGTTAGGCGCCACAACCGACTGTACAATCAGTCACCCCGGTTTACAAGTCGGATAGGACCAGAGATAAAAACACACAACCCGGAGACTGGAGGAGGCGGAACAGATTCATAAAGTGCTTCTTTGTGAATCTCTGACTGCTGCAGCTTCAATCATTTATACCCACATGCCACGATTACCTTGATATGGTATCGGGCAGGGAGTGAAGCAAGGAGGAGACGATGACAATCTGGGACAGTACACACGGTAATGCAGAAGTGACCGATTAAAAAAAGCGGACGTGCCCACGATGGAATCTCCAACGATCAAGTTAGTTTGGCGAAAAAGTGGAACGCGGCCGCACGGAGAAGGCGCTCGGTGTCCATGGCCAGAACCAGCGGGCTCATCCAGGGATGGGTCCGAAACCAGGCGCTGCTGAACATACATAGGGAAGTGGGGTGTTGATTCCCCCAGCTCCGGCAACCCACGCTGTGTGCACGGAACTCTGGAGCAGCGAGAGGACAGCTACGGTCGCTGCTGCTGTCCCGGAAGGTAAGTGGTGTGATGCAATGGGGTCAGATAAGGGGAATGACCACTCTTTCGTCTGAGGACAGCTTCCTTTTAGATGTCCTTTCTCGCATTGGACCTGGATCCACGACAGCATAGATTGCTGCAGAAGTCCCAGGGTTCTGCTGAGGGGGCTGGTATGTCAGCGAAGGGCTGCATAGCGTTTGAAAGCTCAGCACATGGGCCACGCGCTGGATGGCTTCCTCGGCAGTCCGCAGCTCTTTATTCCGAACCGGGCACTTAGGGGAGAACAAGAGGGCCCAGAGCTGACAGATCTCTCCCACACGACAGTGTCACAATATGCAGCGCTCAGTGACATAAGCCGTGAGTGCGGCCCACCACGGACATCAAAAAGTTTGGACACGAGTGACTTGTTATCCTGCACTCTGCAGTGAGGCGAAGGACTTCTTTACGGAGGTCTGCAATAGTGGGCACGTCCTCTCTCACGAACTCCAATGTGAGCGAAGAAATGTCGTTCGTGTCATTGCAGTGTCACTTTCCATGTCTGTGGTGCGCTCGTGGTAGCCTCCCGAGCTAGCGCGTTTCGATTGGTCTTGTGTTAAAAGACGTAATGCTCTGGAACCATTGCAAGTAAGATAATAAACACTAGAGTGTACAAAGACACTAATACACCGTAAAAACGTGTTTAAAAGCTTTAAAAGCTTAAAAGGGTACACAAGCAGAGACGCAATACGCGTGCTCACTCCACACTGCTCCAATAAATAGCCCTTTATTAAAAGGGCTATTGGAACATGGACAATTTAGTGAAAGTGTGTCCCATGTCTCCGTTCACGGCCGTCATGCCACATATGCGCAATCTGTGGATTAACCGCTTCTTGCCATTTCCAGTCATCAGTGCAGTCCACGTGTGGACTTGTTCGAGCGAAGACCTTTTCTCTCTCGCTCGCTCTCTTTGTTCAGTGCTTAAAGAAGACTATCGAGATTTCACACTAAACAATTCTTCTTGTCTTAGGATGTTGCATTAAAAAAAAAAAAAAAAAACATTGTGTCGAGTTTCCACTGATGTGAGGCTTTCTTACAAATCTGGGTCAGCCAAACAACGGAAGGTGGTGTGTATTAGACTAAATACAATTATTTGATGTTTCCCAAAAACCACACGGACATGAACATTTGATTTTAATTTATTGACAGGTGCAGGTACGTGTTTATATGTTTAGGACTTTAGGAACTGAAACAGGAATCAAACAGATCTGACATCAAATTGACCCTTGTGGTGGATAAGATGATTAACTGAAGGAAATCCCCACTGGTGAGCAGTGATGGAAGAGGAGGGTTGCACCACGAGCTGAAGTGTTAGTTTTTTAAATGCAGGCGGTCCCAGTGCCATCTAAGCTAATTGGTGATTAGCAGGGAACTGTGCAGCGAGAGAAACACAGAAGACTTCTAGTCTGAAATTTTCACTTTAGCTTACATGAACTCATGTGTGTATACGTTTTCTTCGTGCCACAAACTCAGTGAAGATTAAAAAGCACCAAAGGCTTATATTTTACACTCTCAGCCTCCAGATGATAATGTACAAGCCCACAGCACATGAGGCAGGTCATCACGAACGGTTCCACGGAATACATGGAACCATTGCCATGGATTTAACATTGTGCCATCCTCCAAATGAACAATTACCAAAAACGAATACATATCCACAAACCTGGTCTTAATACATGTATTTGAAGAAAAAAGGAAAACAAATGAAAAAATTTTTTTTTATTAAGTGTATTTTTGGAATGAATGATGGTTTTTATCATGTTTCTGAACTTGAAGAAACCAGAAAACACATTTTATACATTGCTGCCCCTAAGGGCATACAATTATACATACTGTACATAACCCGAATTAATACATTAATCAAAACTTACCTTTCAAAGGGAGCAAAATTATTAAATACAATGACGTCGTATGATAACATCCGCTCCTAAACTGTTTAAGTTAAAGGAATAGTTCACCGTTTTTACATACTGACCATATGTTCTTACCTTACCTAACTAGGAATCATACCTGTCTGTCTTAGTCCGTGTCTCTGTCATCAAACGAGCAAAAACGGGAGAGCACAAACGCAGCCCCTCTTATATTTTGTAGCACCAAAGGTACTCCCCGCTAGAAGCTACCAAACTCTTCCATGTTTCCCATTAAATGTTATATATTACGTGACGGTTTACACTGCAAAGTATAGTAACACCGAAATGTAAACATCGATTTTCCTCAGACACACACTCACGAACACTCACATGCACACAGACACGAACACACACACGCACTCACTCACTCACGCGCACACACACACGCACTCACTCACTCACGCGCACACAGACACACACGCACTCACTCACTCACACAGACACTCACACACACACACTCACACAGACACTCACACACACACACTCACACAGACACTCACACACACACACTCACACAGACACTCACACACACACACTCACACAGACACTCACTCGCACACTGACATTCACACACACACACTCAAATTCACACGCGTCATTCTATTTTATACATCTATAGTTTTATTGATCTTTGTGTTGTTGTTGTTTGACGTTTTGGTTGATGGAATAGAAGAAAGTTAAATTTTCTATCTGTGAATAAATTGCCAACAATTTGCCATCAAAATTATTATTTCAGAGTCATGTTTTTATAATTTTTGTAATGGAACAAGTGTGAAGATGTTTTGAGTTGTCACTAAAGCAGCAAAAATGCATCTAAAAGTCTCTTTTCTGCTTGATATGTTCCTGTTTACATACAGCTCGTTTTCTCTGTTTTCTTGCTCAGACCAGGTGTTGTGGGTGAAAGTATGCTTTGTTCTATGGCGAATAGCTCCAGAACGGTAAGAGGTAGAAACAAACTGTTTTTTTCAGAGTAAAGCAGAGAGGTTAATCTTTAATTTGGTGCCCTTGGTGTTTACATTGTCTAAAAAATGAATATTCTGTGGCACTTCAAAGTTGGGTCAAATCACTTGAAATTGCTGGCAGAACGCACTTCTCAAATCTGAAAATGCCTGGCAGTCAGTGAGTTAACATAACCTTGAGGCTTTTTGTTTTTCAGAAGGGGAAAGTATGAAGTTGAAAACGTATGGACTCATTGTTTTATACTGAATATATTTTTTACTCTGCTCAGTCTATCCTGTTTTCAGCCACACAAAAACATACATTTATTTATCATCAAATGTCACAAATTATAACTCCAGGGTGATCTTTAGGTGTTACTAATATAAATGTAAGTTAGTACAAATCATTTGTAGTAAATGTGTATTGTGCATTAAATGTGCATTTGTAGTAAATGTGTATCCTCCTGTGGGCCCACCACCTGCAGAGGGGTCCGTGGTGGCGAGGTGCAGAGAGGACTGGGCAGCAGTCGAAGGCGGAGACCTCGACGACCCAGTCCACACACCCAACATCTGGCTCTTGGGACGTGGAACGTCACCTCACTGGGGGGGAAGGAGCCCGAGCTTGTGGGGGAGGTTGAGCGATACCGACTAGAGATAGTCGGCCTCACCTCCACACACAGCTTGGGCTCTGGAACCCAACTCCTTGAGAGGGGTTGGACGCTCCACTTTTCTGGTGTTTCCCGCGGGGAGAGGCGGCGAGCTGGGGTGGCCATACTCATTGCCCCCCATCTCAGCCGCCACGTGTTGGAGTTCTCCCCGGTGAATGAGAGGGTCGCGTCCCTCCGCCTCCGGGTGGGGGACAAGTCTCTCACTGTTGTGACGGCCTACGGGCCTAACGGTAGTGCAGAGTACCCGGCCTTCTTGGAGTCCTTGGGAGGGGTACTGGACAGTGCACCGCCCGGGGACTCCGTTATTCTCCTGGGGGACTTCAACGCCCATGTGGGAAATGCCAGTGACACTTGGAGAGGGGTGATCGGGAAGAACGGCCCCCCTGATCTGAACCCGAGCGGTGTTCAGTTGTTGGACTTCTGTGCCAGTCACAGTTTGTCCATCACGAACACCATGTTCGAGCACAAGGGTGTCCATCAGTGCACGTGGCACCAGGACACCCTAGGCCGGAGGTCGATGATCGACTTTGTTGTCGTATCATCTGACCTTCGACCGCGTGTCTCGGACACTCGGGTGAAGAGAGGGGCGGAGCTGTCAACCGATCATCACCTGGTCGTGAGTTGGATCCGCTGGCAGGGCAGGAGGCCGGACAGACCTGGCAGGCCCAAGCGTGTAGTGAGGGTTTGCTGGGAACGTCTTGCTGAGCCCCCTGTCAGACGGACTTTCAACTCACACCTCCGGGAGAGCTTCTCCCAGGTCCCGGCAGAGGAGGGGGACATCGAGTCCGAGTGGACCATGTTCTCTTCCTCTATCGCCAATGCGGCGGCTCGTAGCTGTGGTCGCAAGGTCTCTGGTGCTGGTCCCGGCGGCAATCCCCGAACCCGGTGGTGGACACCGGCAGTAAGGGATGCCGTCAGGCTGAAGAAGGAGTCCTATCGAGCAATGATGGTTCGTGGGACTCCTGAGGCAGCTGTCCAGTACCGGCAGGCCAAACGTGCCGCGGCCCGGGCTGTTGCAGAGGCAAAAACCCGGGTCTGGGAGGAGTTCGGAGAGTCCATGGAGCATGACTATCGGTCGGCCTCGAAGAGGTTCTGGCAAACCGTCCGGCGCCTCAGGAGGGGGAAAGCAGTTCTTTGCCAACACCGTGTATGGTGCGGGTGGAGGGCTGCTGACCTCGACTGGGGATATTGTCGGGCGGTGGAAGGAATACTTCGAGGTTCTCCTCAATCCCCCCGTCACGTCCTCCGTCCAGGAGGCAGAGGCTGAGGATGTTGGGGCGGATACTTACATCTCCCTGGCCGAGGTCACCAAGGTGGTTGGTAGCCTCCATGGTGGCAAGGCGCCGGGAGTGGATGAGATCCGTCCTGACTATCTAAAGTCTCTGGATGTTGTAGGACTGTCTTGGCTGACACGTCTCTGCAGCATCGCGTGGCGATCGGGGGCGGTACCAATGGAGTGGCAGACCGGGGTGGTGGTCCCTCTCTACAAGAAGGGGGACCGGAGGGTGTGTTCCAATTATCGTGGGATCACACTCCTCAGCCTCCCCGGTAAGGTCTACTCCAAGGTACTGGAGAGGAGGCTACGTCCGATGGTCGAATCTCGGATTCAGGAGGAGCAGTGTGGTTTTCGTCCAGGTCGCGGAACACTGGACCAGCTCTATACTCTCCATCGGATACTCGAGGGTTCATGGGAGTTCGCCCAACCTGTCCACATGTGCTTTGTGGATTTGGAGAAGGCGTTCGACCGTGTTCCCCGGGGTGTCCTTTGGGGGGTCCTCCGGGAGTACGGGGTCCGGGGTCCTCTGCTGAGGGCCGTCCGGTCCCTGTATGACCGGAGTCAGAGCTGTGTTCGCATTGCCGGCAGTAAGTCAGACCTGTTCCCGGTGCATGTTGGCCTCCGCCAAGGCTGCCCTTTGTCACCGGTTCTGTTCACTGTATTTATGGACAGAATTTCTAGGCGCAGCCAGGGGCCGGAGGGGGTCCGGTTCGGGAACCACAGGATTTCATCTCTACTTTTTGCGGATGATGTCGTCCTGCTGGCTCCAACGAACCAGGACCTGCAGCATGCACTGGGACGGTTTGCAGCCGAGTGCAAAGCGGCTGGGATGAGAATCAGCACCAATTCCGAGGCCATGGTGCTCGACCGGAAAAAGGTGCCTTGCCCTCTTCAGGCGGGTGGAGAGGTCCTTCCTCAAGGTGAGGAGTTCAAGTATCTCGGGGTCTTGTTCACGAGTGAGGGGAGGATGGAGCGTGAGATTGACAGGCGGATCGGTGCAGCGTGCGCAGTGATGCGGTCGCTGTATCGGACCGTTGTGGTAAAGAGGGAGCTGAGCCGAAAGGCGAAGCTCTCGATTTACCGGTCAATCTTCGTGCCCTCCCTCACCTATGGTCATGAGCTTTGGGTAATGACCGAAAGAACGAGATCGCGGATACAAGCGGTCGAAATGAGCTTCCTCCGCAGAGTGGCTGGGCGCTCCCTTAGAGATAGGGTGAGGAGCTCGGTCACACGGGAGGAGCTCGGAGTAGAGCCGCTGCTTCTCCACGTCGAGAGGAACCAGTTGAGGTGGCTCGGGCATCTGTTCAGGATGCCTCCTGGACGCCTTCCTGGGGAGGTGTTCCGGGCACGTCCCACCGCGAGGAGGCCCCGGGGAAGACCCAGGACACGCTGGAGAGACTATGTCTCTCAGCTGGCCTGGGAACGCCTTGGGGTCCCCCCGGACGAGCTGGAGGAGGTGTGTGTGGATAGGGAAGTCTGGGCGTCTCTGCTTAGACTGCTGCCCCCGCGACCCGGCAACGGATAAAGCGGAAGAAAATGGATGGATGGATGGGTGTATAATATTTTCATTATAAAAAAAACACTGTCATCTTGTTTATGTTTTACCAGATAATAGCTCAACATGTAAAAATCATATTTGGCCTTTTCTATAATTCTTACCCCTGTTCTATCATTGATTACAATTCAATTTATTCTTATGTATCCCTAAATCTCAACAGCAGAAGTCTTTACAAATGTCTGGAATAGCCAACAAAAGATCTGATATCTTAACAGTTCAAACACAGGAAATGCAATGAAATACATAGGTGCCAGGGGTCCAGTGTCCATAAATGATCATTAATGTGCATAAAGGTCCGGACCATCACTGCCCTGCATTGGCAGAGAATAGCTTAAAAGATGTGAGAGACATGGACATCTGCAGCCAGGCATCCCCCGGGCAGACCAGGTTAGAGTTTCGCTTTTCAGCCCGAGCCCGAGCAGGCCCGAGCCCGACCCGAGTACGGGCCGGGCTTGGGCCTCACTTCAGCGCTCAGCAGTCGGGCCGTTCCGGGCTCGGGCTCCTTTTTATTTTTCCTTTTTTTATTTTTTTTAATCAATATTTTTTATTATTTATGATTTTCATACATAATGATATGCATATATGTATTTATTAATAATAATGTCCGTTGATTGACAACAAGTTATTAAAAAAGTTGATATATTTATCACCGTAACCGGCGTGTCCTACGGCCGCAGCAAGCCGTGAACGCATCATCCCTGTTTTTCCTGTTGAATGCTACGGTCAACAGCGAACACACGGAACATTAACAGAAATGGATCAGGTGGACGTACAAAACACATTCAGAAGTGGCTAAACTTGCAATTGGAAGGTGAGTGCGTACAACAAGGGAAATCAGATGTGTCGGGCTTCTGTTGGGCTCGGGCCTATTATACAACCTTAATTGGTCGGGCTTATACGGGCTCGGGCTTAGTATTAGCGGGCTCGGGCCGGGTCGGGCTTGATTTTTCAGGCCCGAACGAAACTCTAGACCAGGTTAATAATATTTATATAGACAAAGACAATGTGGAAGAGTAAAATACATGTCGAGTTTAAAACAGACACTTAGAGGAAGGCATTTAAGAAGTGATTTATACTGAAGGGGCTAGCCTTATCTCCTCGGGCAGGTTGCCCGAGAGCCGAGGTCAAATAAGACTCAGTCACCTCTCGTCCGATGCCTCAACCTTGGAACAGTCAACAGGGACCTGCACGAGGATCTAAGGCTGTGGGGGGAGGGCTTGTAGGGGGTTAAACGTTCATGAATGTAGCTTGGTGCCAGACCTAAAACGAGCCTTAAAAGAAATCAAGAAACAGGGGTTATGTGCTCCATTATGAAGGTTCAAATGCTGGGTACAGGGATTTGTGGATGTTTGAGAATTCTTCTATTGCACTTTGCATTCAGAAATCTAAACAAATTACAATGAAGACGATGCAGACTTCTCACTGTTGCCAGTTTTATTTCTTGCATGTTACACTTGGGCTCCCAGCTGCAGCAGTGTTCAGAGCGGCAGCCTGTAATCTGGTAGACATTTAGATAAACAGACAGACAGCTGGTTCTCATTGTGTCTGCTGCTGCCTTCTCATCGCAGAGGAAGAGCAGGGGACTGGGGTGAAGGCAGGGTATGGCTGAGAATGAGAGAGGGATTATACATTTAAAGGGTCTGAAATAATCAAATCAGACAGATGACAATTTAACAACAAAAAATATTTTGCTTTATCCAGATTTGGGTCACGGAGACAGATATTGGAGCAGAAATACCCACAATTCTCTGTCCATGTACAGGGTTAGGGTAAGATCATCCGGGGGAGCTCCCAGGCCAGCTCAGAGACATCCCCTGTGTCCTCCTTTGGGCATCCTCCCTGTGGGACAGAACATCTCTCCAGGGTCTAGGCCTCCAAAATAGATCATGAGCCACCTATACTGAGTCCTCTCGCAGTGGAGGAGCAGAGACTCTACCCCGAGCTCCTTCTCTTGGTTACTCTAGGAAGGAAACTCATTTGGGCCGCTGGTATCCACGATCTCGTCCTTTCCCTCGGTGAGTGGGAACGTGGATTGAGCGGTAAAACTAGAGCTTTGACTTCCGGCACTGCTCCCTCTTCACCACAACGGTGCGATACATGCATCACAGATTTTTTGTTTCTCTCATTTTTTTGTGTTTTGTGGGTTGAAGAAAAAACAGTAGTCTAATAGTTTAAAGCAGTTAAGAACAAGAATATGCACTCAGAGAGCGCAATCTCCCGTACCAAGGCCACATCTTATAATCTTTTCAAATTTCTCTCAAATCCAGGAGTGTCTGAGCAGTCCTGCCACAAACACACACACAAACAGACAGACACACATACACACACCATGGATCTATTATATTAACTGGATAGAGTTTTACTAACTTGGAGCTGTAGAACTTTTCCGCATAGAACTCAATGTAAATTAAAACAGAGAACCTACAGCTTTCATAAAGGTCGGATTTTGTGGGGATTTTAGTGTCCCTTGTCATCCTGAACTTTTTTTCTTCTTAAATCCTTCGGTTTTCTTTAAATCTACACTTTAGTGCCACAAACTCTGCCCGTCTGGCTCCCGCTCTGATGAACTGCTCTGATTGGTCAAAGCGCGGCCGAGCCCCTCTGTGCGCGTGCATGAGAGCCACACACGCATGTTTCGCGCAACGCATCATGGGAGTTCATCCACTGCGCAGAACCGGGAGGACCAGACGATGCCCAAATACAGGCGAGTTTCCCATGAATCTTTGCGAGTTCCAGGTGACTTCCGCTAATCTTTTCGGCGCCCATACCGGCACAAAGCGCCACTGAGCGCAACCATTCATTTGAATACGGCGCCATCTTGGATCGCCGGGGCTTGATACACAGACACACACACACAGACATACAGACAATATTACCACTTTGGAAAGGTAATTATGAAAAAAATAAACATAATAATAATTATAACAATATTTCCATATACACCATAATAGGGCTGGGCGATATGACTGAAAATTATATCACAAGTAATTCATATCGGTTGATAACGATATATATTGATTGTTTTTTATTTATTTTTTTAAACGTAAATAAATACATTTGTCGTGTCGGCTAACACATGTTAGCAGCCTTGTTTACAGTCACGGGGAAATGAGGCTGGAGCCAAATGTTCACAAGCAGTCTCCCCCACTTCAGTCCTGGTTTAACCCTGGTTTAGCTCCTGTTTTGGCTGTTTTCGAGTGTCTTGTGTCCCCGTGGCGGCTCCGGAAAAAGTTAATCCCTTGCTTTTGCCGAATGCATCGAGTCTCTGTACCCACCGCACATGCTGTTCCTCGCACGGACGTGTTTAACCATTGACACGGCACTGAAACACAATCTTTAGATCCATGGCTATTATAATAGATCCATGATCCATGGACGCTACGCATGGTGCGGTTGTTTTTTTGCTTTTCCCAGAAAGTTTTGCGGTTTGTAGTCGGCTGTGATAGGTCAAGAAGCCTTTGCCTACATCCCCCAGAATGCCGTGCGCTTGTGACTCGGCTTCCTGTGTTTTGTTCCTGTTTTTTTCGAACGGACTGAAGTGAAACTATCGAAGTTTTATCGACCCTGTTTTCTATTGATATCGAACACGTGTCTATCGCAATATATATCGTTATAGTTTTATCGCCCAGCCCTACTCCATAACTAGCTCTCATATTTTTAAGCCAATTTAAAAGACTCAGATTAACTACACAGCCCTTGTACTGTATACACTAACAGATAAAAACTTCTTTAAAATGTGTATGTATTTTAGTTAATCCATCCATCTAATTCTTTATTTTGTTTTTAGCCGTTTCCTCACAGTTCCCATGTGAGATCTCTGTAGGTGGCAGAGGCAGAACTTTAGCAGATGTTGTGGTCAATGGCAAAATCCTACAGAGGACATGAGGTTTATGGAGACCACAAAAGCATGTTGTGTAACTTTAGAAATACTCTGAATAAAACTATCAATCCCATTTCAACCATTTTCCAGGTTTTCCATGTGGCCCTTGGAACTTTTCCCATCCATTAACTTCATTCTGTCTCCCCCTATTTAAATGAATGGTGCTACTATAGAATGCTCATGCTAACTCATCAAAAACATTCATCTGTCCACAATACTTAGCCTTTAGTCCAGTTTTACCCCAAGCAAAAATTTAAATCTACAGACAAGTAAAAATCAAATCCAAATGGAAAAGATTAAAACAAAATTATAGCTACAGATATTAAAAAAAAAAAAACTGCTTTACAAACCAACACCAAACAAAACCCAATATAAAACAATGGATATCTTCAGGTTTCTCTCTTCTTCTCTTGTGTGAATCCTTTAGTTAATCAAATACACCCATGTTTGTTCAATTTTGGACAGAATTAGCTTACACTAAATGGTAACCACATGAAAAACGAGTATGGCCCTCCACATTATTTCTTGATATCCCCCAGAAATATAATCCCCTGCTATAGATTGTTATGTGCTAATTTCTGCAGAGACAGATTACCATGCCAACCAATAAACACAATTTTAATTCCCCGTTTGTCTGTTGAGTCTCTCCTGATTGAAAAGGCATTGTCACGTGGTGAAATTAAGGAGAACCCAAAATGTAGGAATGCAAAAATAATAATTTTAAGAACAACGAAACACGAGTGCCCAGCCTTACTCCGTCCACATGGCAAGAGCTCTGCTGTGTGCTGTCTTCTCTGTTTGGTGCACACTGGGTAGTCTTGCACAGTTTTTCCAATGTGGTTTAACTGCAAATGGCAAATAAATTCTTGAATCTTGAAACATGAAAACTTTCTCTAAAAAAGGGACGAGGAGGGGGGTTAGAGTTGGGCGTGGTCTGGGCTGTGATTGACGGCTCGCTTGTCAATCACAGCCCATGCAAACAAAATCAGACAGTTGTCATTGCTGGTTTAAAGCAATAGTTTACACACCAGAAATTCTTATTCCACCCTTGTTTACACACTAAGATAACTGTATAGCTAGACAGCTGAAACTAAGCCACATCTCAGTATCTCAGTAGTGTTGGCTGTCAACTACAAGGCAATTTAATTTTAAACTGCTGGATATCACCAGAATACTCGCTACAGGGCCATTTGTGAGACTTGGTCAGGACCAAATTCAAATGAAGTGCCAAAGAAAATGTGGAGAGGGCGTCACCCAGATGGGTTTTTATCTAACTTGCACTAAAACATAAAAAAAAAAAATGACCAGGATACTGTATGTAGAGAGCATTATAAAAAAAAAAAATACGTATGCAGTTTATATGTTAAAAAATTGATGTGGTGTTCAGTTGTCCTTTTTGACGATGAAATAAAAGTCCAGGGGAAAAGCAAAACTCAAATAATAACCAGGAAGAGGACAGACATGGACAAGGGACTAGCAACAAGGGAAGAGGAGCACAAGTACAAACAGACACAGAGAGACACAGGTACAAACACAATAGGGCGGGGCAGACAATCAACAGGAACAGGAAGTAAAACCAAAACAAAACCATAGAAAACTTAAGTCAAAACAAAAACAAAGCACAAAATAACACAAAACTCGCACCATTCCAGGCGTTTTGGAAAGCCTGGGAATGTGTAAGCCGGGTTTTGAGTGTGTGTGACAGCTGAGGCACACACTGATACATATGTGGCCGTGTATGTGCAGGTTAAACGCTGGTATGTGACCAACGCACAACTCGCCTCGTCTGATTTAATACTGCGCGCACTCTGGCGGCAGCTGCCAAGTGTCAAACGCGCCGGCGACAGCAATTACCACCTCTGGAGACATGTGAAAAGCATCCATCATCACCGGGGTTATTAAACAAACAAGCGCGCTAAATGGGTGTGCCGCATTATTCTTCTACTTGGAATAGAAACCTAAAGACTGGACCCTCTCTCTGCGGACAGTACGATCAAGGAGAAGGAGCCGGCAGGAGCTTTTGTCTGGTGCGCACACTGGGGACTTGCAACAGTATTCCAATGAGGTTTTACTGCAAATGGAAAATGAAATCGATCTGAACCGGGAGCATTATGCTGTGGAGTTGTTTTTTCTTCAGCAGGAGACGGGGAAGAAAGTCAAGATGGATGGGACGTTGGATAAAGTAAAATACAGTACAATTATGGAAGAAAAGCAAAAAAATAAAAAATAAATGCTAAATAAAAAGTGCAGAAGTTCAAGCTGTATAAACACTTCCCATAATCACAACCACTGTATATAGAAAGTACTTGACATGACTTGAAAGTACTTGATTCCTAGTCAATCATATTTTGATTGACTAGGAATCAACTATTCAATTAATGGATTAAACAAGAGAAACTAACACTTTGACTGAAATGTGTTTATTTCATATACACTTTGAGGATGAGCACTATCTCAATTATTCCATGCATTTCAAGTGTGAAGAACGTTGTTATTTCCAATATATTTTGTTCCATATTAACATTAGGACTCCCAGCATTATGAAACTACCAGAACTCCCAGAGCCATAGTTTTGACTGCTCCCATTCATACCAATAGAAAACAGAGAAGTTCCCCCCTATAAGTTCCCACCAGTTTATTTTTTTTCCTTAACTCACTAACTTAACTTACTTAACTTAACTTACCAAGAGCCAAGACTGAGTATAAATTGAATTACAAAAAAAAGTAAGTTTAAAGGCCATTAAATGCTAACTGCTGGCAAGTAAACAGTGTGTGACTATGGTAACTATGGTAACTAATTGCTAACTTTTCCAAAAAAATAATGGCGTGGAAATAAACTACATATAGAGACAAAGAAAGTCATAAAGTTTTGAAGACCAAACACGTACATATGTTGAGGAATTAGACTTCCAAAACTAAAAGCTGTCAAATTGACTGCTCAGGGAATTAAAACATTTTCCAGTGCACTACATGGATCCCACTCACGGTCAAGTTTTATCACATAAGCATATTGTGTATGAGGCAGAGACAGTCCTACAGCACGATCATTCCTGCTCTCCATCCAGCCCTGTAATCGGAGGCTGGGGGCTTCGCGTGGGGAAAATGCTGACTTGACAACTTTTTTTTCTTGAATAAAATACGAAGCCACATCCTCGAATGAGCCCTGGATCTGGCAACATACAGTAGAAAGTAACACTGGCTCCTCTTCCACAAAGGAGAAGTGTCACGGTGGCAATAGGAAATGAACCCAAAGTGCAGAGCTGCAAAAATAAGGGCTTTAACAACATGTAAAACTAAACTAAATTCAGAGCAAACACGAAAAATAACCAAAAGGGGAATTATGACGAAAACTAAACAAACGAGGGATGACAACGGAACAGGGAGAGAAGGACACAGGAGTAATGAGAAATGTCTTTACAGTTCACAGACAATTGAGCGATGGTGTTGATGGTATAAATGCACTGACACTGGAAAGAAGTATCAAAGTAGACGGTCACAGCTCTTGCAGAAACTGTGTGACTGGAGGAGTACCTGGGAATCACCACTAGATGTCGCCAGAATGAAACATGTGATACAGCATATTGAAGCACACTCAATATGTAACCATGACAACTGATAACGGTATATTCAGAATGATATATTGCTGAAGAAAATGTAGACAATAAATGTTATATTGAAAGCCTTTACCCCATAAAGCAACAATTTCCCCCCAAATCCTTTTCTGAATGAGGAGCGGAGTTAGACTAAAAAACAATCCGAGTCACAATGTCAAAAAAACTACTTCTGTTCTTAGCATCTATAATCAGCTTATCTGGGTCATAAAACCTCTTCTCAGAACGTTTGATATGATCCATTGACTATTTTAATCATGACACGAGAACAAGAACAATGCTGGTTCTGGACTGGTTCTGGACTAGTTCCTGACTGGTTCTGGACTGGTTCTTGACTGGTTCTTGACTGGTTCTGGACTGATTTTGGACTGGTTCTTGACTGGTTCTTTGGTTCTGGACTGGTTCTGGACTCGTTCTTGACTGGTTCTGTACTGGTTCTGGACAGGTTCTTGACTGGTTCCGGACTGGTTCTTAACTGGTTCTGGACTGGTTCTTGACTGGTTCTGGACTGGTTCTTGACTGGTTCTTTGGTTCTGGACTGGTTCTGGACTCGTTCTTGACTGGTTCGGGACTGATTTTGGACTGGTTCTTGACTGGTTCTTTGGGACTGGACTGGTTCTTGACTGGTTCTGGACTGGTTCTTGACTGGTTCTGTACTGGTTCTGGACAGGTTCTTGACTGGTTCCGGACTGGTTCTTAACTGGTTCTGGACTGGTTCTTGACTGGTTCTGGACTGGTTCTTGACTGGTTCTGGACTGCTTCTGGACTGGTTCAGGACTGGTTATTGACTGGTTCTGGACTGGTTCTTGACTGGTTCTGGACTGCTTCTGGACTGGTTCTGGACTGGTTCTTGACTGGTTCTGGACTGCTTCTGGACTGGTTCAGGACTGGTTATTGACTGGTTCTCAACTGGTTCTGGACGGGTTCTTGACTGGTTCTCCACTGGTTCTGGACTGGTTCTGGACAGGTTCTTGACTGGTTCTGCACTGGTTCTGGACTGGTTCTGGACTGGTTCTTGACTGGTTCTGGACTGCTTCTGGACTGATTCTTGACTGGTTCTGGCTCTGGCTTTGAGCTGAGTTTTCCACCAGAGAAGATCAAGTGCTAGTTATCATAGAAACATGTTATTGACTGGTTAACTGGTTATATTCACCAGTTGTGTGACTTAATAAAAGTGAGTAACGGTAAAACAGCTTATTATTGACATATATTTATAAAAGCAGATGAAAAACATTTCTCAGAATTACATTTATTTGAAGTTCTGGGAGTTCTGGGAGTTCTGGTAGCTTCAGAATTCTAGTGTAACTTTTTACAGCTCGAAAAAAGCATTATTCCATGTTTAAAAAATGTGTTTCTATATTATATTCTTAAAGATGCAGTTAGCGATGTTGTTAGCTTAGCCGTAGCACCAACTGGAAACCTCTCCCCTCTCCCCTCGCCTCTCCACCAAACCAAACATCCAGCATTTTCTTTTCTTTGTCACAACAGGGAGAGTGGGTGGCAAACGTGAAACTGGCATTTTCTGTTCAGCCATTTTAGGTTTTAGAAAATAATCCGATAACTCAGGTGCACTCGTGAGAAACAGGAAGAGAGTGAAGGCGGTAAACGCATCCCATTGGTTCGTTTGGAATGAACGAATCCCATTGGTTTATTTTTATCTGTTCAATTCCATTACTATTTGAAAACACATGATAACTTGACTAGTTTTAGGGTTTAGGGACGTTTTCCCACATTATTCTTAAAAAAATGCATCTGGAAAAAATCATCTTTAAATCAAATCCAATCGAAGCATTCTTGAAATGTGTACTATTATTTGAAATGAGGAAAGGTTTAGGATTATCATTCATTTCATTCAAACTCTGTATTATGTGAATGGACAACAGACGTCTAACTCAGTACCTTCCTAACGCTTTGAAAAATGGCCAAGAATATTTTCCACGCACAAATCTTACTCCTTTCGAGACATAAATAATATTCACAACAGCTGCATCTGAAGACATCCGTTTGATCCTTCCATGTTGGACGCTTTTAAGTCCGCATCCGCACATTCTTCGAGAGTAATGGCTTCCACATGGCACCCGTCTCTTTCTGCAATCTGTGCTATATCTCCAGCCACTTGTCTCCTATCGCCGCACAACAACACGGCTCTGATTGAAAGTGCTTTTTAAACTTTTACTGCAGTCATTTGTTCCCATTTACACGTTTGAATACTGCACATGTCCGTCTTGAGCCTGTGCCTCCCACTGTTGGACAGGCCTGAGATTGAGGTGTAGAATTCCACTACTGTGCACTAATTGAGAATCAGCCCAAATGACCGTGACGGCAAAAATAAAACAACACAGGATTGTGAAAATATATAACTTCTTCCGACACTTTTCCAGTAGAGTAATACAAGATTTTGCTGTCTAGTGGGAGTTCCTGGACAGATTTGAAAGAGTTTGATGATGTCACAAGATGCAGTTCTCAAGCCCAGTGGCTAAAAACTCTATGTCTCAGTACGGAAATATAATCCAGGCATTTAGAACTGAAGTCAAGAAGTAGAAAAAACATGACCAGTTGCAATTTAGGCTTTTTTATTAGTAATTGTAGGAGTAGGGAATTAATAGTAGTTATTGAAGCTGGGGTAAAATAATAATAATAATAATAATAATACATGTTTGTCCCATCAGAAAAGGTTAAACTGTGTTGTGCACAAATCAGACCACTTTTTATTATGTGTATACATGTTATCTTTTGCATACTTGGGAATAAGGGCCCTGTGAGTCACTCTCTGATGCTTTGGGCTGAGAGCTGATTGGCTGAGTTTTCCCTTTTCTGTCTGAAAAAGATTATCTAAAAATGTGCCAGAAATACATGCATGTGAAAATTACTGGTTGATGCAAACTGTTTTGCAAGCCAACTAGTTAGATGGACTTTATTATCAAATTCTGTATTTATGGTGTCAAACTTAGATACCCCTGCTTTAACGCTGGTGGTAGGATAAAAAAAGCAGTTTATAGTATATAGAAGTGGCAAGAGTAGTGTAAGAAATGAGTATTAATATAAATAAATAACAGCAGAAGTCATCTAATAGTTGTAGTAGTTGTGGAACCAGTATTACTAGGTCTAGAGTTTTTAGTATTTGATTTAGTTAAAGTGGCAGCATTACAGTAGTATTAGTAGTAGACCTATAATGATCATAAGAAGCATAATAGGCTAAAATTAGCATTATTAAATTGCCTACAAGAGTTAGAGAAGAGTTGGATTTGGAGAATTATAGTAAAGCCACAGTTATAATGGTATTTTAAATTTCTGGTGCTCGACTCATTTACAGTTGGGAACATTGTACGTATATGGCTCTTTTTTACAACATGGCAACAGGTGATCTCAAATCTATCTGCACATATTTCATTATAAAGAATTTAAAAGTGGCAGATGAATTTATTAGGTCATTGAAGAGGAAGTGCACAAGTTAAAACGTCTTGACTCCTGTACTGCCTTTGCCACAAGCATTTTAAGCACGAATTTCCTGCGTGCGTCGTAAAAACAAACAGCTCTGGCTTTCCGCTCTGCAGTGCAAACATCCATTCACTGTACTAATGCACTAATACACACGGAGAGCCCAACAACGCCCCTTTTATTTCCAAGAGCTCAGAGTTGAACCAGCAACGCGCGTAAAAATAAATAAATAATACAATTCTAATACACAGATGTCGTGCGTAAAAGCCAAGCACATAATCCACACACAAAACAGCATGAATTCCAATGCGACTCCAAATAATGTGGACAAATGTAACTTCATGCAAGGGTGGTAGCTCGTTTTTATGTGCGTAACGCTGTGGCATGGACAGCTTTTACGCACGCATTCAACTGTATGCAAAGTAGTGCCAAAAGACAAGGATACTCACCAAGTTCAAAGCAAAAGCGAATCTTGCGACGGGTGGTTACAGAATAAATGTTACAAGGCCAAGACACAGTTATACGTGAAGTAAGGGGTCAACTCCAGTCAAAACATTTAAAAAGTTGGATTTGCAAAGTGTCCAGCGCGCCGTGGAAGCTGAGAGAGCGAGAGAGAGAGAGAGAGAGAGAGAGAGATAGGGAAAGAGGAGAGAGGAGAGGAGAGGAGAGGGGAGGGGAGGGGTAGAGGCGTGACTGCGTGGGGAGCTGCTTACGTCCATGTGTTTGAAAATGTGTAAAAAACAAGTGGGTTACATGAGAAGGTCGCTGACAGCAGTTTATAGTACTGGTTTTAGGCGGGAAGTCTGTATATACAAGACATTGTGGCGAAGCTCCAATCAAGTCCAGATTAAAGCTAGGAGACTTGACTTTTTTGGTTTCTTTGATACTGCATTTTGTTTGTCCCAATAGAGAGGGTAAAATGTTGTGAACAAATCAGAGCACAACATTTGTCTTCATCTTATAGGAAAACATGGTAACTGAAGGATTGTAATCTTCCCTCTTTATGTACTGTAATTATTAAGGATTTTAATGTCTTTGTATGATTGTTTCTAATTTGGTCTGTTACAAGCTTAAAGCTCCCTTGTGTACTGTATGACCTGGGATTTACAAATACATTTAAAAACATTTTTTTTTTTATCCAACTGGGTTTCTTTTGAGACGTTTCTTGCTGATGTAAGACAGTGATGATTCAGGAAAATTATCAATCAATCTAATCTTTATTTGTAGAGCACATTTGAAACAACCTACAAAGGGCTGCACAGTAATAAACAGCACAATAAAAACACAGAAATTACTATATACAGTATACATAAACACCAACCACTTGTCTTATTCTACCACTATTAAAGAGAAAAGATGCGTCTAAGCAGGGATTTAAAGATTTATAGTATCACAGAAAAAGCTCTGTTTCCTCTAGTCTTCAGCCTGGTCCTAGGGACGATAAGAAGATGATGATCTGAAGAGGTGCTCTGGAGGGATGGTGGGGCTGGAGGCGTTAATGTAAAAAAAGAAGGTTCCATTCTATTAAAACTTTTAAAAACGATAACAATAATTTTGAAATGAACTCTAAAATGTTTGGGGAGGCAGTGCAGGGATTACAGAACAGGAGTGATGTGGTCCCTGCAACCAGTATGTGCCATCAGCCAGAGGTGGGACAAAGTCATTGTTTAGCAAGTCACAAGTCAGTCTCAATTCATTGCCCTCAAGTCCCGAGTCAAGTCACGAGTCAAGACAGGCAAGTCCCGAGTCGAGTCCAAGTCAAAGGCCAACAAATCTCAAGTCAGTCCCAAGTCCTACGGTTTGACTTTCGAGTCCTCTCGAGTCTTTTTGACCGCGATTTGTTTCTTGTTGGTCTCCACGTACTTTTGTAGGCAAACAAAATAATGTTAGGAATCATTTTGCTGGTGCATTCTCGTTGGTCTCTGACCCATGGACTAACAGTTTGTTCCATGTCGTTGGCTGCTGGTAAATCAAAACTATCTACGTGATCTAATTGGATGTTGTGCCAGATGCAGGCTCAGTTACACATGCACAGACCACACATAAAATCAGAGCAGTCCGTGTCAACATACTTTTTATCTTTGGGGTTTTTAATGGGAAGTAGCAAGTGCAGCATATATGAATATGAGTATTGGGCTAGGACCTGTATCTATATAATCAGTTTAATGTCCGTAGTGGTTATTGTTCCAAATGTCCTACTGTAGAATAGGGGTAGTATGAGGGGTCTAGGCTTTGGACCTGGGGCAGCTCGCCATCAACTGGACCAGCATTAGCAATATCTCATAATTACCAATATATCATTACATAATAAAATGTCTCATATAAATTAATTCAATCAGTCAAAGCACTGATTCTCATATCAATGCACCATAAACAATAGTGCAAATATTAATCTAGCTTAGTGCACATAATCAAAACAACTATCTAATGTATGCAAACTTTAGCAGGAGGAGCACAGCAAAAACATACTCATAATAATAGGCCTCGGCGCCCACACAGAAAAATATAAGAAAGAGCTAACAGAGCAGCGCAGGCTAGCGCTAGTTTGACTCACCAGTTCCTCTTTAAAACACGGCACACAGTGTGACAACTGCGTCGATTCAATTGTATGAGGCGCCTGTAGTGAAAGCATATCAATTACGGTTTGTAGAACAAAGTATGACGTTAGGTCGCGATAAATACCTGCAGCTCGCTCATTTCCAGCTCCCCTACGACAACACACCCACCGGTGAATGCAGTGCGCTTGTTTAGGGAAGTGTTGCTGCGCGAACTGCGGGGAACTCACGTTCGAACTCTCTCGCGAGCGCTACAACTACCGCGAGGCTTTGTTTCTTCAGAGACGGCATAGATAGAAAGAGAGATGCGGAGAAAGGTAAAAATGGCCCGGGTTACGCAAGTCTTTACAAGTCAATTGGCGCAAGTCCAAGTGAAAGTCAGAGTCATTGATTTTAAAGTCCAAGTCGAGTTGCAAGTCTTTTTATATTTGGTCAAGTCGAGTCTAAAGTCATCAAAATCATGACTCGAGTCTGACTCGAGTCCAAGTCACATGACTCGAGTCCACACCTCTGCCATCGGCCCCTCCGACCACCACAAACCATTCACACACACACCAGACTCATTCTAGGCAATGTGGGTGAAGTGTCTTGCCTAAGGACACAACAGCAGTTTGGCACTTTACAGCCGCAGCCGCCCCACTGTGGCATCAGGTGTTCCCAGAGGTTAAGTGTCTTGCCCAAGGACACAACGACAGCAGGGAGTCGATGGTGAAAGTCTTGAGATGGGCTCGAACCCACGACCTTCTGGCTCAAAGGCCAACTGTCGCACTTCTATGTGTTCTATGTTTATGTGCCTTTCCTGTGTTAAAACTGTCTATATCTGTTGTTGGCGAATGAAGAACAACATGAATGTGAGAACATAGCGATAGAACCAAACTGATGAAGAACCAGGACTTTATGGGTACATTTTTGTGGTTTGAAAGTTAAGCGTCCCAGCTTTGAATAATTTGAACGAAATGTGCTCCCAAAATGCTGCCTTCCTCTCATTAGAAAACATGCATATTTTTTTTCTAACATACATCAAAAGGCTTGAGCAATATCCTCACTTAATTTAAGCTACCACAAAAGATATTAATATATATGAGTGTAATATATGTATATGTAATAAAAGGCATCAAAACTCAAAACATCTATCAAAAGGTCATTATTACCAGTCCCCCCCCCCCCCCATCGTTAGATCAGATATTTGAGGTGAAAGGGAGAGGACCACACATTAGGTGATGAAGGAGAGAAAGAAATAGATATATACACTAAACCATACACTGCTACATTTCTCTGCTTTGAGGAGATTCTTTCTGGGAAAATCCTGTCCAAAAAAGGTGCTACCTTAAAACTGCTCTATTTCTAACCCTGACCCCTGTTATTACAATGTTCCTCCTTGTTTCAGTCTCTGTCTGCACTGTGGGATATCTGTCTGTGGGATCGCTCTCACGCTGAAGTAATAATAAAAAAGATGTCTCCGTCTTTCCAAATATTTGCAGTTTTTTGACCCATTTTTCATTTCCTGTCATGTCCACCTGTTGCCCTTTCACTTCCTGGACCAAGTTACCAACCAATATGTGCGTGTGTTGCCCCAGGCTGAGACGGTTAAACACAGAGTCATAGAAAGCCAACATAATGTGGTTTTAATAAAGCAAATCCCATTTCAGCTAAATTTCACATTACCCCGTTTATAGTTTATAATAGTTTCGATATTCTACATCCTTCAACGCACGTGCCCAGTGATAGATTATATTTAACTAATATTTTTAAATCTGTATTCATGTACATTTATAGTTGTAGTGTATAGTTATAGTTTACAGTTGATCTTTTACTTTAGTTAAATAATATAAGAAACTAGGAAAAAAAAAAACAACAGTATAAATTAATATTGTAGCTTCTGAGACGGTCATTTGTCGTCCAGCCAACTTCATCATAGCTAATTCTAAAGCTCAGTAAAAGCTTGAATATAGTTTTACAATCCGGGTAGTTGGTCCCCGCACAAGCCTGGTTAACTAAAGTGGCCCTCTTACTAAAAAGTTTTGGCACCCCTGGTCTTTAGCCGCGTTTCCACTGCAGGAACTTCGGGGTAATTTTCCAGGGCCAGCCCCGTCGGTGCGTGTCTCCACTGCAGGAACTTTTCCCACAGGGCCATTTCCAGGAACTTTTACGGGGCCCAACGGAGTCCCTCCTCCATGGGATGTACTCGGTTGAGCCCTGGTGGGACTTGAGGTTAACCCGGCGCTGATTGACCAAAGCTAGCGCAGGCCCAGGCGCTCAAACGCCAGCGGAAAGCAGCAAAACAACGGGCATTCAGCAGCTATAGCCCAGCAGCATTAGCCTTCTAACATTAGCCTAGCAGACACCACTGGAAACAGCGAACAACAGCACGGTGATTCAGACGGGTTTGAGGCATCGCGGCAAAATGAAAAGATATATTTAGACATATCAGCTTCACCTCGAAGCACTGAGGATTCCTCACACTCCAAAACAAGCCGTGAAAAGTTTAAAAAAAGCTGAAGCAGGACTATAAAATGACTCAAAGACCACAACAACCGGAGCGGTTACGAACGTAAAATAAACAAATGGGTTTGGCGCTTGGATCTGTAATAATAACGGGTTTGGTGTAATGAGTTTCGCGTATGCGGCAATCGATACTCATATGATGCCGTCGAGGAGAAAGGTTCCTGTAAAAGTTCCACCCCGCTCCTTTTACCAGGAACTCCTGCGGTGGAAACACGGCTTATATCATCAATTGGCTTGAATTTGAAATACAGAAATAAATTAACTTTAGAGCAATATTCATATTTTCTGTTTCACCTGTTTATCCTACACTGGCCTCTCTCGCAATCTCTTCAGATGTGTATACGTTTTGCTTTTTTCTTAGTGCATATTTTACACAACAAATATTTAGACTTGCTGCGTGACAAAGTAGCACCATCAGGGGAATGCAGTGCGCTGTTTGATGGATGGTCCCATGGTGCAGTGGTCCGACCCTCGCACAGAACAGGGATTCTCTGGAGTGGTCATAAGGACGGCATTAGCCAAGACGGCCATGAGACGCTCAACGGTGCATTGTCCCATGCGTTATGAGCCGCATCATCCTCCGCATTTTCCACATGCAGCCGTAATGGTGCCCTGACCGCTGCCCTGTGGAATCTGTCAGAGTCTGTCAGCTATATAACACAATACTTTCATGCACCTGCTTTTAAAAATGCTGTAATATGTTTTGTCAAATTCTATTCTATTCAATTCATTTGTGTATAGCTCTGTAACAAACACATAGGAGACATAGGAGCCCTCTGCACCGGGAGCAGTGGTCGGTGTGGCTGCGGGGGTCGGACTCTTGGGCCTGGTGGGGGCCTGGGGCCTCGGTTTCATGTCTCCTCTGGGTCCTGTGTCGTCCCCTGTGGCTACAGGCGGCTCTCTGCTCCTGGTGCAGACGGCTCCTTGGATGACGCTTTTTCAGCTGGTTGCATCTGAACCCTGCCAAGTCTCTCATCATGTTTTTATTGTTTTACTGGTGTGTGTGTGTGTGTGTGTGTGTGTGTGTGTGTGTGTGTGTGTGTGTGTGTGTGTGAGTGTGTGTGTGTGTGTGTGTATGAGTGTTCATGAGCGCGTGTGTGTGTGTTTGTCTGTGGTTTGGGGGGGGTCTGTTGGGTGGTCTGGGGGAGGGGTCTTGGGTCGGCGGGATTGTTTTTAACCAATCTGTAAAGCACTTTGTGTTGCATCTTATGTATGAAAAGCGCTTTATAAATAAAATTTGATTGATTGATTTGATTGATTGGTCCATATGGGAGTGGGGTGACCAATGTCCATGAATGTCCCTAAATGTCCTGGATCATCACTGTTCATAGACTGTAGTACATCGCCAGGAACGGCAAAAAAAAAAAAAACAGTGGAAAGAAGTGAGAAACCTCGGGGCAGAGAAACCACATTGAGAGAATGATCTGCCAACGTTTATGACGCATTTAAATTAGTAATATTGTTTCCGCAATAAAATTCCTCAGAGTTGTCTTACTCCTGGGATACTTTCTCTATAATCCTGTATATTGTTGGTCTAAATTGTAGATGAAGTATTTTCCACTTCGAGTTTGCTCCAAGTCTCTACCATTGCTGCACATATTTGAATGCTAATTGCTCATTTCGATGCCAAATCTACAAATAAAAGTTGTTTGCAAGTTGAAATGCTGAAGTAAATGTACGTTTTAGTATCATCTTATGTTGAGAGTTTCACCTGTATAAATTCAAGTGAATGCCTATTACTTTTCCAACTGAGAAGAGGGAGCATCACTTTTTGATGGCGAGCCCTGGTTAGACCCGCCCAGTCTCACCCCCGCAGCTTCCTGATTGGACAAAATTAATTCAAATCCTTGAGGCCCCTCGTCATTGGTTTCACAGTTCTCCTCCAGCAAATCTCAGACCCTGTTTAGACGGAGGCGCTGCGCAGACGTTGCCAAGTTATAAACAGAAATGACTAGGCTCCTTTTGCAGATTTCACAGCGTTCTTACACGGATTAAAAACGATGTAGTTCTAGCGCCCGGCCAGTAGTGGGCAGAGGAACTTTAACACACAACACATGCAAGCCCCAGCCCCCACCCAGCAGTAAATTTACTTCCTCTGCAAGACGGGAAAGAATCATGGAGCTATTATATTAACTGGATAGGGTATTACTAGCTTGTAGCTGAATAACTCATGTGCTCGGCGGATTCTCGCGGTACTGCAGACTGAACCAGACTAAATTCACGTGGGCTACCCAGAAATTTTCCCCATAGAACTCAATGCATATTAAAACAGCTCAACCTCAGCTGACAGAGAACCTACAGCTTTCATAAAGGTTGGATTTTGTGGGGATTTTAGTGTCCCTTGTCATCCTGAACTTTTTTTCTTCTTAAATCCTTCTGTTTTGTTTAAATCCACACTTTAGTGCCACAAACTCTGCTCGTCTGGCTCTCGCTCTAACTCCCGCTCTGATGAACTGCTCTGATTGGTCAGAGCGCGGCCGAGCCCCTCTGTGCACGTGCGTGAGACCCGGTGTGAGACCCACACACGCGTGTTTGGTGCAACGCATTATGGGAGATCATCCACTGCGCAGAACCGGGAGGACCAGACGATGCCCAAATACAGGCGAGTTTCCCATAGATCTTTGCGAGTTTCCCATAGATCTTTGCGAGTTCCAGGCGACTTCCGCTAATCTTTCAGCCCCCATGCCGTCACAAAGCGCCACTGAGCACAACCATTCATTTGAACAGGGCGCCATCTTGGATCGCCGGGGCTTGGAAAGAATGCACTAACATCATTATGCATTTAACAGCAGCTGCAAAAATGGAAACTGAAACTAGAGCTTTGCATGGTTTTGTTTGGATGAACGGAGGAGTAGAATTCTCCCCCGTGTAGCGCTCGAAGTACACGTAGCTAGTTAGTGTACCTGCCGCCATTGTTGTTTACGTTTGTTCTTGGCTACTGCATATACGCGGGTGTGAAAGAGAGCCCCACTGAGCAGCGTATTTGAGCTGCCCCACTCTGAATCTTAACCTTCACCTTGAATAGTCTCCATGTGAGCGGGAGGTAGCAAATATAGCGTTTTTCTGCCTTATCGGGGCCTTATCGGTGGCAGTTATGTTAAGTTTAGTTTGTTCGTTAGTTAGATTAGATTAGATTACTTCTTATGATTCTACAGCGTTAGTCAGAAATAACTTTTTTTTTTTAAGTAATGAAATACAGTTGAAGTTTCTGACATCACCTTTAATGTGACAAAAGCTGGTCTCCACAATGCTATCGCCTAAACGCCTCCTCAGTCAATTGCCTTTTGTAAACAGCAGCACAACAGCAGTATACTCTTCCATCTGTTGCCCCCAGGTCCCAGTTCCGGATCCCAGTCCCAGTCCCAGTCAAGGCAAACACATTAGGTCCTAGTGGGCGAGAAGGAACAGGTTTGGCCTCTCTGCGGGTGTCATGTGTCCCTTGCCAGGACACCGTACACACACGGTAAAGCACACTTGGATCACTTACCACCTTTTGTTTTGACACACAAGGATGGAAACAAGGAGCTTATCTGCATCATCAACTTAGAAGACAGAAACTAAAGGAAGGGGTTGGGATTTTGAACAGTTAAAAGACTTCCAAACACATTTAAAGCTGCACTATGCATCTTATCTGGTGGTTTCGGAGGTTTAGTGTTCATTCAAAATTCATCAGATGCATTTAAAGCTGGGGTACTTCATTTTTTTATCGTAAAAATTAGATCCATAAAAGCTTCTGTCAAGTTACATGCTCTGAAAACAGGTGTGGTGTATTTTGTCAGCCTTTAGTGCAGCTTTAGCTCTGCCTCTAGGTAGCGAATGGACTGGTATATCATTTACAAAAGATTGAATATTTTCTAATAAGATTGTTTACAATGTTTCACTTCCATGAGTTCCTTTTAGATTGTTTTATTTTTTTCATTTTATTTCAATGCCGCCCTTTTTCTTCACAACAAGAAGGTCCTGGCTTCGATTTTGCCACTACCATTCTATCACTAAAAACATGTACAATAAGTCTGACTGTAATGGTCTGTTAAATGTGTTATATAAATAAAGATCACTTACTAAAATTATGAGTACACACAGACTGCATATTATCAGTGGACTAACCAAGTGCTGATGTCACCATAGTGCAGGTGTCTCCAACCTTTTTCCTGCAGTGATCCACTTTGCTGGGACAAAAAAGGCAGAGAGCTACTCCTTTAAACGGCGTAGGGAAAAAAATTGTGATATATTGTTGTGAACAAGCTTGATATTGGGTTCATTGCATATTTGTTACTAGTCCACAAAGTAAGTGGATTTACAATAAAAAATTATGATAATGAATTAATCTGAAGTATTAAGTATTTTATTTGATGTGTTCATTTCTAAATCCTTTGGCGAGCTACCTGGAAAGGGATGGCAAGCTACTGGTGGGTCCCGAGCTACAGGTTGGAGACCCCTGCCATAGTGTTTGCTAATATAGCTATAGCTGGACCCAATTCTCTGAAATGGGCATTTGTTTCGACATGGTTAGCTTTGCGAAGTGTAGCTATGATGGTTGCTAAGGCAAGCTGGAGTTTACCCTAAGAATGAAGGCATCTGATTGGACAATTCTTATATCTGGATTTAAATGGACCAGGATTATAAACAGTTACTAAGCTAGAGGACTTTACTTTTCAGTGAAAGTCAATGGAGTCAGAGCAAGTCGGAGCAAAATGTGATCCATGCACTTCCCTTTTGGGCTTCATTGAGCTAGCGGGTTAGCTGATGCCCATCTAATTACACACTAGTATACAAGTTGGATACCCCAGCTTTAATGCCATGCTGTTGAACATTCACTTTTTAGCTGTTTTTCTGTCATAAAAAAATAGATTTTGCTGCACAATATTCAAGGAGATCCATAAAAAAAAAATGCATAATTTCGGTTAAAGTTGGCAGGAAAAACAGCCCCGATCCTCAACTTCCTGTTTCTTATGTTTATTTGTGGTGTGGCCAATCAGCAGGAGGCAGATGGAAGCAACAGGAAAACTCTGCAGATATGGGGCTCTGGAGTGAACGACTGTTATAAGAGAGCGATAAAAGCAGGCAAGTTTAATTCTTGGAAATTTGTCTTGTTTTGTTGTGAAACTCTCAAAAGAAAAAAGACAACTTTGCTGCCATTAACATAAAATTAATTCAGACTGGTCCATGACGCTCTGACTCCAACTGACTCACATTGACAAATAAACTCCTCCGGCTCAGTAACCAATTGTGTCACATTAGCAATTTTAGACTTAAAAAAATATACATTGTTTCGCAATCTCAGTGATCCTGGTCATTTTTGAAATATTGTCTTTGTAAAGCCAAATATGAAGCATATAAGGAGGGACCAATCAGATGCCTTCATTGGGCTGCATTACAAGGGTCTGGTCTCCATGGAAATGTGCTTTATAAATCGAATCACATTTTTTAAGAGAATAAAATAAAATTAAAATGTAAAAAAAGAAGATACTTGATTTGGTTATTGAACATGATTATTTGATATATATGTCATTATCTTTTGGAAGTGTTTGGAGGCAATTGAATAGAAACGCTGGAAAAGGCTCAGTACGTTCAGACAAGCTCTCTTTCCATTTATTTGCATGAGCACATTTCCATCATTTCCATACAAAAGTAGGCTACGCAGCGGTGAAAGAATGAGCCACTGTAGCAAAAGTAATGGACGTATTAGCCAAAGAATATTGGGGTTCGTCGTGAAGCCTAAATATAAAATGCCATCAAACCGTTTCTTATTGCTTCTCATACAACTGCCATTTTAAAACAGTTCATTTAAAGGTGAGGTATCTAACTTTTAAACTTTTAAACAGGAACTATGAAGTAAAATCTATCTTTGTGATGTATACGATGCATGTATTGCCTCCGTCACATTTATGGATCATCTTTTTCTGATATAAAAATTAAAAAGAAAGGGCCACTCTTGATCAGCCAATCAGCTCTCAGCCCATACATGTATTATTCTTTTTTTCTTTTCTTTTTTTTAATTAGGCATCCCAGCTATATTTCGTAAATCCCCTGTGGAGCAGAGTGATTGGGGAAAATGCCTATTGAGATCTTGAAAAGTGAGAAGTAAAAATGTATTCTGTGTTTTATTGGCAAGTCTAATTATAAATATATCCTAAATGATGATTGATAACACTGGGTAACAAAAACATATTTGTTTAAATAGTCCAGGGTTTTCCAGCTGAATTAGACTAATTTTGATGCTCTGAGTCCGAAAATGACCTTGGTTTTGCTCAATCAGGTCAGGATTTTTTGCTACAGAAATATTTTTTTTAATTGATTTTGCGTAAAAAACAAATTTCTGCGGATCATCAGCTGAGAAACCCTTAAAGTTTTTTCCGTTTTCCTCAAGAAATAAAAGTCGACGTATCCAAAGTCATTCAGTTTTTATTTACTCCATCAAATTTGATAAGCAGAATTCATAATAACGTAGACGTACATAATAAGATAAGATAAGATACGCTTTATTTATCTCACAGAGGATAAATTTACATGTCACATTTGGCATGGATAGAGACACTCAGATTGTGCAAAAGGAGGAAATGTGCAAACATGTTACATGCAGGATATATGTACAATAAAAGTGATAATAATTATGTGCAACAAAAGTGACAAGTGTCAATTGGAAACAGTGTCAATAGTAGTGCAAGTTTTCACACAGTGATCATTTAAAGTGACTTATTGTACAGTCTGACAGCGGTGGGGATAAAGGCCCTGCGGTAGCGCTCCTTCCTACACTGAGGGTGTCTCAGTCTTCCACTGAAGGAGCTCCTCAGCTCCTCTACAGTCCTGTGCAGTGGGTGGGAGGTATTGTTCATGATGGAGGTGGCTTTGGCTAGCACCCTCCTGTCCCTCACCTCCTCCACAGAGTCCAGGGAGCAGCCCAGAGTGGAGCTGGCCCTCCTGACCAGCTTGTTCAGTCTGTTTCTGTCCCGCTCTGTGCTGCCCGGGGCCCAGCACACGGCAGCGTAGTAAATGGCCGAAGCTACCACAGAGTCATAAAAAGTCCTGAGCAGAGGCCTGCTCACTCCGAAGGACCTCAGCCTCCTCAGAAGGAAGAGGCGACTTTGGCCCTTCTTGTGCAGGGCGTTTGTATTATGGGACCAGTCCAGTTTATTGTTAATGTGAACACCCAGGTACTTGAAGCTGTCCAGCAGCTCAATGTCCTCCCCCTGGATGTTCAGCAGCGTGTGGGAAAGTGGTTTTCTCCTGAAGTCGATGATCATCTCCTTGGTCTTACTGGTGTTCAAGCACAAGTGGTTGCACTCACACCAGTCGACAAAGTCCTTGATAACCGACCAATATTCCAGTTCGTTCCCCTCAGACACACAGCCCACGATGGCGGAGTCGTTGGAGAACTTCTGCAGGTGACAGCTGTGTGTGTCGTGTGTGAAGTCTGAAGTATAGATGGTGAAGAGAAACGGTGAGAGGACAGTGCCCTGAGGGGCCCCAGTGCTGCAGACGACCACCTCAGACTCACAGCTGCGCAGCCGCACGTACTGTAGTCGCTCTGAGAGGTAGTTGATGGTCCATGCAGTGAGGCTACTGTCCACTCCCGCGTCCTCCATCTTCCCCCGCAGCAGTGCCGGCCTGATGGTATTGAAAGCGCTGGAGAAGTCGAAAAACATGACCCTCACAGCGCTCCCGGCGGGCTCCAGGTGGGAGAGCGTCCGCTGCAGGAAGTAGATGACGGCCTCCTCTACTCCGATGTTGGGCCTGTAGGCGAACTGCAGCGGGTCCAGGGTGGGGCTGACCACGGAGCGGAGATGGGTGAGGATGAGCCGCTCCATGGTCTTCATCAGGTGGGAGGTCAGTGCGACTGGTAACGCTATGGCTGTATCTCAAAAAGTTGACCTGATAGAGCAAAATGCATGTGATATTCGGACTCAGAACACCAAAATTAATCACCAAAAAATCTAAATCAGTTGAGAAACCCCTGACCATTTTTTGGCTGTCAACTTGTGTAATGATAATCTAAATATAATAATTCTAAATATAACTAAACTTCCAAGAAAAGACAGCACCCCCGCCCCTTTGGCCTCTGTTTGGACGGCCTTGCTAAAATGCTATATTTTATCTCCTCATCTTTCCATGATCATAACATATACATGCACATGAGTGGGCAGTGTTCACAAACTGTATATACTCCCTGAATGGAAACATGTCTTCAACAATGCTTTCAAAAATAGCTTCCAGCGCGGACCCCTCTAATCTTCGTTCCTCCCCACAAGCGCTCAGCCTTCGAGGACATGAGCGGCTCCCCTTCCCCTAAACACAGACCTCTCTATTGTCATCACTGCTGTCTGCACGAGCGGTGGTATTTAGACACATCCACGCTCTCACACACAAACACAGCAGCTTCAGAGCCGACAGCTGTGCGATTACTGCTGTTGTCAAGCACAAGCTGGGGAAAGAGTTACTATCAAGAAACTTTTACACTACAAAAACCATCACAAATCTGTCGGATGCAGCGATCTTAGTTGGTGGTTTTGTGTCCTGTTCCTGTTTACTACTGATATTTTGGTTAAAACAACAAATCTATAAACGGTTGTGCTTCAACTAATCTATATTTGAAATGACACCAAATTATTCTCACCAACAAATTGGCAAAATGACCCTCGTCTTGGCCGGTCAACACCAATCATTCATGCACGCACCACTTGGCCACAGGTGAAGTGTCTTGCCTAAAGACACAACAGCAGCTTTGGTACTTTACATCCCGGCCGCTCGATGCAGCACCGTGTGTTCCCAGGGGTCTTCCATAACAGTACAAACCAGACCCTGCCCTGCTTTGCTTTTGAGGTTTAATGGGATCATTTATATCTTTAATGTTTATTTATTATTATTTACTTAGTTATCCTTTAAAGAAAGTAACTCTTACTTAAGAGTTATTATTCTTGACTTTGAGCAGAACTGTTCTTAAATGTGTTGTGGAAGTTCTACTATGAAGAAGTATGTTTCGGCGGATCAAAAAAGAAACAGCGTTATGTTACTATGTTGTTGATAGTTTAGGCATAACTTTACTTTACTGTTTTGTAACTTTGTTCTTTGTTACGTGTTACACCCGAAACTGATTATGTGTATGTGACAATAATTAACCTTGAAACTTGAGGTGATTTGTGTTTTTTGGAAAAAAAAAAAGTTTAGACTTGTTGGTCTTGGTCCCTTTAGACCTGCTGTGGCTCTATCAGGGTGAACTCCTCGTCGATCCTTTCTCTTTTAGGTCCAATTTTAGTTCAGGCTTATGTCCCTTTCCTGCGATTTACTCCTGGTTCAGTTCTGACTGTAATGTTTGTGCTGTGTTTGATAATCTGTCTGTTAGAAATGCGGTAACATGTATTATGGCAAACGCCAGAATGGCAGTCAATGGCATCCAGTTCATTAGGCCCATGGGAACAGGTGGAAGCACGGTCAGACATTCAGACCCAGATGAAGACTAAATGTGTGTCTGGGATTCCTTTGGCTGAGGTCTGACCAAAATAACTGTGAGAACCTTTGTCAAGATTTTCCAGAGCTGCCTTTGTGGTTCCATTACAATCAATGAGCAAAATGGCCGCCTGTGAAAAGCAGTATATACTGTAAATAAAGATTACTTACTTACTTACTTATGCACAGATGGATAAACAAACATTTATCAGGTCTCTACATCCAGATGGCATAAATTGTGATAATATTAGACGTCACATATTATGTTGAAATGTTTGTGTCTGGTTGATAGGATAATCCAAGCAGGCTATAGAAATGGACTTTGCAGCTATTTTAACCACACTGTTGGATATCAGTCATAAAATGTTCCCTGCTGCTGTGTAAATAGCCTCGAGTTAGACACCAGCCAACAAGGTTTGGTTAAAATAGTCTCTAAGGGGATGACCCCAAATGACCGCAACAGCTGAGAATTTTTTACTACTGGGAAAGAGAGAACTGCTGAGGAGCCAAAACACAGTGCTGTTGGAACACCATTCGAATTTGGGAGATTTTGTTTTTTTGATCCTTCGATGTCGGCTCTTCCTTTCATTGAGAAGCAGAATTCACCAAGCGTTGGATTGTTCACCCACTAATAAGGAACCTGAGCTTTAGTTAGTTTTACCCTACTAGATGTGTTGTTGCAATAGTAATAGGATAACACAATAAGTAGACTGAGCAAATGCATAAAGGCCCCAAGATCACAAATATGAAAGTATCTCTGCTTAGTCGACCCGGCAATAAAACAGAAGAAAATGGATGGATTGATACACTTTTGCCGACTGGATAAAAGGACGTCTTCACACGTCTGGACCAATTGGTTTGGTCGGTTTACATCTTTTGAAACAGATTTGTGACACTTTGCATCCTAAAACACATCAAAGCTGAATACATAATTATGAAGAGAACATTAGGGTGCCAGCAGTAACCCTCTTGTGAGTGTTCTTCTTCCATAGTTGCTTTGATTGCCATAGTTTTTTTTAAACATTAGTAAAAAACTATTTTGCTTTTTAAGATTTTTCACTAAAAATGTTGCCCTTTTCCTTAACGTCTGTATACATCTTTGTAATGATTAAATACATCACAATCTAAAGTTTGCATGTAACTTGTTTGTCTTGCTGACAAATTGCACACATTGTACTTGGTCAGAGATGTTCGTGAGTGAGTTGCAGTGGATTGGTCTTAAACACATTTTGCGGAGGCTCTCCTGAAGACTGTGACCTGCATTTTTGACCTTATGGAGCAGGCAATGGAATAGGACCAATTGAAAGACCCCGATCCTTCCTTTTGACCCCTTTTTCCTGTAATTTAGACGCATTTAATCTGACAAAGATAATGCAAAACACAAAATTCAAGATTCAGGATTCAGTTTATTTGTTATTTGCAGTAAGACCTCATTGGATTAACTGTGCAAGCTACACTGTAACACTGTGATGTCTCCAATGTTGACATCCAGCGTCAAAGCTCGTTGCTGTCTGACCATTTCTTGATCACGTTTGATCTCGCTTTGGAGGACTTTCCTGTCCCGCAAGATAAAACCATAATGAAAAGAACCTTAAATGATAAATCTATCACAAGGTTCAAAGAACTAATACAGCCTATGTTGAATACTGCTGCAGGTGAACCTGTTCACAGCAGCTGCAGTCCCTCAGTCATTGACCAAACGGTGGGCAACACTATGGAGTCTTTAAAATCTGCATTAAATGCAGCAGCTCCTTTAAAACAGAAAACCATTAGGATTAGATCATCGTCGCCCTGGTACAGTGTTCAACTCCACACTTTAAAACAGGACGTCAGAAAATTGGAGAGGCTATATCGCCACTCCCACTCGGAGCCTGTCCACAGGGAGTGGAAAGCAGGTCTCCGAAACTACAAGAAGGCCCTTCGCGGGGCTCGAACTCAATACTATTCAACTTTAATAGAAGCGAATAAAAACAACAGTAGATTTTTGTTTGGCACCGTCGCTAAACTCACAAACTGCCATAGCGCAATCGAGCCTAAAATTCCAAGCTCACTGAGCAGTGTCGACTTTCTCCACTTCTTTAATAATAAAATTACATCCATCCGTGACAAGCTGGAGGAGGTTGCTCCTGCTGTTAGTGGTGGACAGGTTGAAGCGGCATACGTGACTTCCCACTTAGACTCTTCAGTGGGCCTTAATAAATTCATGGCTGTGAGCCAAGCAGAGGTGATCTCTGTGGTCACATCCTCAAAAGCCTCAACTTGCATGTTAGACGCAGTCCCGACATGGCTCTTCAAAGACATACTTCCTTTGATAATTGAGCCTATCGTAAATATAATAAACGCATCCATACAATGTGGCTATGTCCCACAAGCTTTTAAAACCGCGGTAATCAAACCCCTTCTGAAGAAAACAAACCTGGACCCAGAAATACTTACAAACTACAGACCGATCTCAAACCTCACTTTTATATCTAAAATCCTGGAAAAACTTATAGCTGAGCAGCTTCGCTGCCACCTGCAGGAAAATGATATGTTTGAAGTCTTTCAATCAGGATTCAGAGCTCATCATAGCACTGAAACGGCACTAGTCAAAGTCACAAATGATGACTTACTACTAGCTGCCGATAATGGACAAGTGTCAGTGCTGGTCCTACTGGACCTTAGTGCTGCATTTGACACAATAGACCACAGCATTCTACTGCAGAGGCTAGAATGTGATATAGGTCTTAGAGGAACAGCCCTTGGCTGGTTTAAATCCTATTTATCAGATCGATATCACTTCGTCAATGTGAATCAGGACTCGTCGCCTTATTCTGGATGGGAATTCGGTGTGCCGCAGGGTTCGGTACTCGGACCGATTCTTTTTACTCTCTACATGCTGCCACTGGGAAACATTATTAAAAAGCATGGAATTAATTTCCACTGCTATGCAGATGACACACAGCTTTATCTGTCGATGAAGCCTAACCAGACAGATCAGCTAGAAAAGCTCAGTGCCTGCATAAAGGACCTTAAAATGTGGATGACTCTTAACTTCCTACTTCTCAACCCGGAGAAGACAGAAGTGATCCTACTCGGTCCGAAGCGCCTGCGTGACTCCCTCACTAACCAGATGGTTACTCTCGATAATGTCAGTATAATACCCAGTAACACTGTGAGGAATCTTGGAGTCATTTTTGACCAAGAACTCTCCTTCAAGGCTTATATAAGCCAAGCAACTAAAACGGCGTACTTCCACTTACGGAACATCGCTAAAATTAGGAATTTCCTTCCTAAAAGTGACGCGGAAAAACTCATTCACGCGTTTGTCACCTCAAGGCTCGACTACTGTAACGCTTTACTGGCAGCGTGCCCTAAAGCCTCTTTGAAGAGCTTCCAGCTCGTTCAGAATACAGCAGCTAGGATCTTAACAGGTACCAAAAGGAGGGAGCACATAACTCCGGTGTTAAAATCACTCCACTGGCTCCCTGTGGAGTACAGAATAAAGTTTAAAATCCTTCTCTTAACATATAAAGCCATAAATGGCTTGGCTCCCTCTTATCTCCAAGACACGTTAGTGTCGTATCAACCAGGTCGAGCGTTGCGCTCACAAAACGCCAGACGTCTGGTGGTCCCTAAGGTCTCAAAGGTCACTGTTGGTGGCAGAGCATTTAGCTACCAAGCTCCTTTACTGTGGAATCAGCTTCCCATTTATGTTAAGGAAGCAGATACGGTCTCCACATTCAAGGCCAGGCTTAAAGCACTTTACTTTAATTTAGCATATAATTAGGTAATATATAATATGTAGTGTATATATTATATATATATGCTGTATTATGTTATATATTATGTTATATATTATTCAATAATGTATTGTGTTATGTTGTATATTATGTTATATATTATGCTGTATGTTATTCTTTATTCAAGGCTAGGTTTAAAACAGTCCTCTTTAGTTTAGCATATGGCTAGGAAGGTAAGACTCGGAGAAGGTTAAACTCCTCAGAGTGTTAGTCAAGCTGCATAGGGAGTCAGTTTGCTGGGAGAAGTATGGTAACTTGAGCACTATCCTCTCCTCCTTCCTACTTTATCTGTTTAGCATTTTTAGGATTCTGACTGTAGTTTGTTCATTGCTATTCACCCGTTGTCCCATTGTCTGTTTCATGGTACGATGACGGGATCTCTGAGCCTGGCCTCTTCCATCTACACCTGCGGACTGCCCCGCCCGACCCGCCTGGGAGTGCTTCAGTCCTGCACCGGACCTGTCCACGTTCAGCGTCCACTGGTCCACGTTCTGTAGCTAGCTTAGGTCCTAGATCATTAGCCTGTCCGTCCGGAGGAGCGGATCCCTTTCTCATATGGGTCTCCCTCCCTGTGGGTTTCCCTAGTTCTCCTCCAAGGTTTCTCACTTTTTCCCACTGGGTTTTTTAAGAGTTTTTCCTTGTCGATGCAGGAGGGTCTTGTTGGACAGTTAGTGTCCAACAGAAAGGATTGGTGATGATCAGGACACTTTAGCATTCTACAACATGTATGGACATTTTCTTCTGTGTGTGCTTTATATTCTTCATGTGTTTTAACTGTTGATTCTCTGACCTGTGTTAGTGATTTCAATGGTTTTGTTAAGTCCTCTGAGATGACTTCTGTTGTGACCTAGGGCTATACAAGAATAAATTGTATTGTGTATTGTATTGTATTGTCATATAAACTTTTTTTTAATTTCTTGTATTTAATTTCTGTTGACTGATAATGCGTTGATCTTTGAAAGCTGTTAGTCCAAGTTTGTATGAGTCACGTTTACACATTGAGGATTAGTTAATCTTTACAGTACAGTCACAAATCACACAAATGTGAACAAACCAAATGCAAACAATAATGCCTCCGCCTTTGATGGTTCAAGATTAGAAGAGCAATCAAACCCTGAGTTTATTCAACAGCACATGTCAAGTTCAGCCTCCCTTTCCTCCATAAACAGCTGACTTCCTCTTTCCTGCGCACTTCCCCGTCTCGCACCAGTTTCCATGGGGCGGTGGTAATCCCACAGAGAAACAGGGTTATGTTCGGGCCACGGTTTGTGAGTAAAAGCCATTGTACCACCTCGGATTAACTTTTCTGCTGAGCAATTGTGGCCACTATCTGACAGTGGTGGCAGTTTAGTGACTTCATGCTGGGCACAACTGCATTCCGCAATGTTTAAGTAAAATCGAGGATTGGATCAAGATCAAGCAATTACTAGGGTCATTCCCAGTGAGCAAAAACACAAGCTTTTCAGCCAATTCAATTCAAGTTATTTTTGTAAAGCCCTAATTCCAAACTTGACAAAATTGTTGATATGCCAACAACAGATTATAGATTCAAACAAATTACTTTAATATATCTTTATTACGAAGAATAGCCCCTGAGATGCATCATCTCGTTTTCGAGATGGTCTACAAAAAAAACATTACAATTAGCAGCAGCGACAACATTTTAAATTGAACCCCAAAAACCCTCTCATGCCCTTTCCTTACACACTGAGCAGCACTAACATCAGAAGTAGTATAACAGAAATGTAGGCAGCAATAGACCCCTTCACTGCTGCAAGGCGCTCTCCTGTGAACAAGTTTTTTTGCTTGATTTGCCGCAGTTATTTTGCAATTACATTAGCTATCAATGTTTTCAGTTCATTACAGCAGTTTATTACCAAGCCATGGACTGTGTTAAGACTGGTGAATAGGACACCCACCCATGTGCATTGGGGGTAAGTGTGTGGATTACCAACAAGACACAAGTAAGTAAGTAATGTTTATTTATATCACACATTTTACAGACCAATATCACCCTAAGTACTTTACAATATTCAGGGTTCAAATATTGTTCCAATTATTCCACACACGGTGATGACAGAAGCGAGTCGCCGAACACACTGGACCATCAGCCCCCAATCAACACCATCCATTCACTCTCTCATTCACATTCATACCTTCTGTGCATGTTTTTAGTGGTAGGAGAAACCAGAGCACCCGGAGGAAACCGGAGGAAACCTACGCAGACATGGGGAGAACATGCAAACTCCACTCAGAAAGGCCCTGTTCCAACCGGGATCCGAACCCAGGACCTTCTTGCTGAGAAGCGAGAGTGCTATCCACTCAGCCACCGTGCCGCCGCACAACAGCCTGAACATCCACCAAAAACTGTTGCTGCTTACATTTATCAATGCAGGTTATGCACTAGCGCCGGGTCTCTGAGCTCTGTGAAAGCTGTAGTTTTGTAGTTTCCTGTCAGCTGAGGACGAGCCGTTTTAGAAGTACAGAAACCTTTCTTTGCTTCATCAAAAGAAGAATTATTCAAAACATCAAAACACTATTACAACATTCACAGCACTTCTTCTAAATAATACATTTGGTCATTTGGACATAATTAGAAATACCTTTCTTTTCTTTATTTACCATAGATAGTAACAGGACAAAACACGTTATTTGGATTTCAAAGCAGGTCAGTCCCAGGCACAGAGGGACTCATGGAGGCTATTTATACAAAACCATCAAATGATGTCCTTATCATTGCAATTATGTGTATTACTTTTAATATTCAGGTATAAACATATATAGATTTTGACTAAATTAGCTCTATGGGACAATTGCAATTCATTTTAACATGAGTGTGCCAGCCGTTGAGCTTTCCCTTCAGGGTGTGGCGAGGGACTGAAAAGTGAAAAGAGGAAGGATATCAAAATGATTGCACAAATGGCTTATCCACAATATGGTATAAGCAAATGGTACAAACCTTACACTGGACCTGAAAGTAATTTTTGCACAACTGCACAAGCTCACCGTATATTTGTCCTTTCAATGAACCCATTCTGATTCTGATAGGCCACATAATTGAATTTATTTTGGCATTTTGTAATAAGGGCAATTTAACACATTCTTGGCCTCTTTGTTAGAGACGGACAGAGCAGTAATGTAAAAATGTGTGTGTGTTGCTGTATTTGTTTGTGCCATGTTGAGACAAAAGAATGAGGGAAAGAAAATATCAAGTTACACACAAGGCAAACTGTAGGTGTGGGGGGAAGGGAGGGCGACTATCCAAAAACACGCTGGCACTGCATGCGCTATAGAACAATGGAATCTGTCAAGAGCGGCTCATTATATATGTATGTATTATGCACATTTGTACTTATATTTTTTGTTTTGTATTAAAGGTGTCTTCAACATTGGCTACGTTGCATGAATTCCATCACAGTCAGTCTCTATTGATGTGTTTACATTTTGGACAGAGTCAAAACAGAAATCAAACTCCTCATGTGGTAAGATTATAATAATAAAAAACAAGGTAAAGCACATTTGCATCATCAGCTTTAAGAGCCATGATCATCAGTTACAAATTAGAGTCACTTTCACAATACTGACATCTGGTGGATAAAAGGGGGTTGTGCATCGTATACAGTCACAACATTACTATTGACGTGATTTATGATTAAGATTAAGGGATTCGTCTCAAAGAGGAGAAATGTCAGTGTTTTATCACAAGTTACAGAAGAGGAGTGAATATACTATAACACAAATCTATATATTTTTAAAAAATAGAATCAAATAGATTATTTTTAAATGGAATAAACATATACGATATAAACCTGTACACTCTGATGAAAAGAAATATCTACTGTAGAAACAAAACATGTAATCAATCAATCAATCAATCTTTATTTATAGGGCGCTTTTCCTGCACAGGGCAACACAAAGCGCCTCACAGTCCACACCACACAATGCACAAATCATCACCATTAAAATACAATTAAAAACACATATGTAATTAAAAAGCATTAAAATCACATAAGTAATTTAAAAACATAAGAATCACACAAGTAATTAAAAACAATAAAATAGTTAAAAACACAAAAAGTTACAACAATAAATAACAAGGTGTGTTAAAAAGATAAAATTCTCTAGTTGTATGCACAGGAAAAAAGAAAAGTCTTTAACATGGATTTGAACATTGACAGAGAGGCAGCCAGTCTCACATCCTCAGGAAGACTGTTCCAGACTTTAGCTGCATAAATCTGAAAAGCAGCCTCCCCCTGTCTAGTCCTGACTCTGGGCACTAACAGGAGTCCCGTCCCTGCGCTCCTCAGAGTCCGGGCTGGTTCATATGGGACTAGCATATCGTGGATGTACTTTGGTGCAAGGCCATGGAGAGACTTGTACACCAGGAGAGCTGCTTTAAAGTCTATCCTCTGGGCCACGGGAAGCCAGTGCAGAGACCTGAGGACCGGACTAATGTGGTCGTACTTCCTGGTTCTAGTCAGGACTCGGGCTGCAGCATTTTGAATATACTGCAGCTGTTTTACTGCATGTTTGGAGATACCTGTGAGCAGGCCATTGCAGTAATCCAGCCTACTGGAAACAAAAGAATGGATAAGAATCTCCAAGTCTGCCCTGGACACAATATTTTTAATTTTGGCAATATTTTTCAGATGATAAAAAGCTGCTGATGTTACCGATCCAATGTGGCTATTGAAGTTTAAGTCAGAGTCCATTATTACTCCCAGATTTCTGACCTTATTTAAAGGCCTCAGGGAGAGAGACTGAAGGTGACAAATGACGGTCTCTCTTTGTTTCTCGGGACCAAAGACAATCATTTCGGTTTTGTCCGCATTTAGCTGGAGAAAATTGCATTGCATCCACTCACTGATCCGCTGGATACAGCGAAGGAGTGAGTCCACCGGTCCATGTTCTCCTGCAGTCAGTGAGACATAGATCTGAGTGTCATCAGCGTAATTGTGGTAGGACACTTTCATACTTTGAATTAACTGACCTAATGGCAGCATGTAAATATTGAACAGGAGAGGTCCCAGAATCGACCCCTGTGGCACTCCGCAGGTCAGGGCCATATTATCTGAGACATAGTCTCCAATCTCCACACAATACTTCCTTTCTTCTAAATAGGACCTAAACCAGCTTAGGGCGGTACCAGCAACACCAACCCAGTCCTCCAGTCTCTGCATGAGAATCTCATGGTCAACGGTGTCGAAAGCGGCACTCAGATCTAACATGACTAAAACAGAGACTTTTCCTGCATCAGTGTTAAGCCGAATATCATTTGTTACCTTGACTAGAGCGGTCTCAGTACTGTGGTGTGGTCTAAAGCCAGACTGGAACATGTCAAATGAGCCATTAGATATCAAAAATTCAGTAAGTTGTTGGTAGGCAACTTTTTCAAGAATTTTTCCCATGAAAGGCAGATTTGAGATGGGACGGTAATTTTCAAGTACCGCAGCATCCAAACTGCTCTTTTTTAGGAGGGGCCTGATGACTGCCTTTTTCAGGGCCATTGGAAATGTTCCAGATAAAAAAGACATGTTTACTATTTGTGTCAATGAGGGTAATAGACTACACATAACAGACTTCAGAAATCTAGGAGGTAGTACATCCAGACTGCAGGTAGAGGAACTCAGACCTGTGATTATCTTTTTAACAGTTTCATCATTGACAGGTGCAAATTGAGCTAGCTCACAAAGCCTCACTGGATGTTGCATTGTTACTTGTGTTGTAGAGGTGATGGCATTTCTGATACCCTGAACCTTGTCTCTGAAGAACTGTGCAAACTCATTACACCTGGATTTGGAGTAGTGTTCTAATGGCAACTCAACAGGGGGGTTCGTTAATCTATTGATTGTTGAAAATAGAACACGCAGATTGTTGCTGCAGCCTTCAATAGTTTCAGAAAAGTATAATTCTCTTGTTCTACGTAGTACTCTGTTAAACTCACACAACTTCTCTTTTAAGAGTTTATAATCACCCTGGAGGTTGGACTTTCTCCACTTTCTCTCTGCTCTCCGGCACTCTTGCTTCTGTGCCCTGACCGGGCCTGCTTTTATCCATGGGGCTTTTTGCTTATTTGTGACCATTTTTACCTTCACAGGGGCAATGGCGTCCAGAACATTCAACACACTAGAGGTGACAGAGCCAAACAGTTCATCCACAGTAGAACATGATGCGTTCTCAAAATGGATCATTCCCATAAATAGTTCACCCGTGTTTTCATTTAAGTGTCTACTTCTAACAATTTCATATTTAGCGGGTGGTCTGGTAGCAAAACACATGTTAAAAAATACACAGAAATGATCCGACAGAGCAACATCAACTACATTAACTTTTGAAATATTCACCCCTTTCGTGATAAGCAGGTCCAGGGTGTGTCCTCTGCTATGGGTGGGGCCACTCACATGCTGAGTGAGGCCAAAGGATTCAAGTATGGAACTCAGCTCTCTTGCGTATCTGTCATTAGCATTATCCACATGAATATTAAAATCGCCTATAATGACTAAACCATCAAAATCTGTGCACACAACTGAAAGCAACTCAGTGAAATGATCAGTGAAACTATGGCATGACTGTGGCGGCTTGTACACAACAATAATAAGAATGGAAGAAGATTTCTTTTGTTCTATTTTAAAAGAAACATACTCAAATGATGAAAATTTCCCAAGAGACACTCTATGGGAGACAATACGATCTTTAAAAACTGCTGCTATGCCCCCCCCCCCTTTTATTTTCTCGTGTTTCATATTCAAATTTGAAATTTGGTGGTGAGGCTTCTATTAAAACTGCATCTCCTGTATTATGGTCAAGCCATGTTTCAGTCATAAACATAAAATCAAGATCATACGAACAGATAAAATTATTAATTAAAAATGATTTGTTGCATAGTGATCTGACATTAAGTAGAGCAAGGTTAAAATTAATATCAGTGTCAGTGGGTTTAGTTGATTGATTACAAAGAACTGGAATTAGATTTCCAGAGTTGGACCGTCTAACTGCTGTCCTTCTTTTAAATTTGTGTTTATTCAAGTTAAAACACATTTCTGAGCTGGTGCGAGGAACACACACAGTCTCTATTGGTTTAAAAAGTGAACTCTGTTGTACTTTGTTAAGTTCCAGATGCATAACTGAGTCAGCACAGTTCAGTGGCAGGACTGTCGTTACACTGCCAGACGGACAGGGGTCAGTGTTTGCACCACAGTACTCACCCGGTGCTGGTAAGGAGGAGGAGGAGGGGGGTGGTGGGGGCCGAGAAGCCTCAGATGTAAACAGTCACGCCCCCCTCGGGGAGCACTGAACAACATGGCGTAGGAAGTCCGTCAACAAACTGGTGCCGTATTTGTTCGGGTGCAGACCATCTGGACGATAGGCCACGTGACGCTTCCAGTAATATGGAAATAATAAGTAATTAGCTCTGAGGGTTTTATGTAACTTATAATTATTTAGCATATTATTTCCTATTTCAAATACATTTTCTATTAGCTGTATTGCATAATTTGTATTTGTATTTATAATTCATATCTGTGCTGTGTTTGTATTTTTCAACTACAGCTTATTCAAATCATGTGTGAACCAACGTGTGACAAATACTCATATAGATGAATGTAATGAAGATGAAATATACAGAAGATGATTGATATAAATTAATCACCTTCTTGATTTAATAAATATTGTATATATCAAAATGGTCACATACTTATAAAAAAGAAAAGTGGATGATGGATAGGAACCATCGTTGGGGAAGACATTGTTGACGCACACGCACCAAACATGGGAGATGTTCCTGATAATGCACCTGAGCGTGAGTTTTGTGTTTGTATAACCTTTATTATATTTGAAATGTGCTTATATCCTGTGAATTTGTATTTGTTTCATGCCTTTGTCCTCCGAACTGTCCATCTTTGACCCGTCACTTATTGGCTCTGGTCTTGTAACACAGTTGTTTTGGTAAATGACATATAACACATTTTGTAACCATAATATAGATATTCAATAAACGTACATTTCATTTCGTGTATTTCCATTTATTCTGACATATTTCAGCCCTTTTATGTCTCTAAAATTTGCTGTGTCATGATGACATAGCTGAGTTGACAAACACAAAGTTTATTCTTATTTTCATAAGGGTCATTCATTTTGCTTTAATATCAGTGCTTGTTCACACTAAATGGCACAAAAGTGTGACAGAAGGCCAAAGATTAGATTTTAATAATCAGAAAATATAATAATGTTTTTCAACTATCCAAATACCTCTCCTGTCCATTAGTATTTACTAAAAGATAAGTGTTTTATACATTAGTCACATGTTCTATAGTGGCTCTGTTTATCTGTGTCACAGATGTGTGACGAACTTTTTTTTTACACAGAGTAGAAACAAAGTGATTACTTTCATAAAGTAAATCAAATAAATGTGATACCAGACCAGTTTTTTTTCTTAAGTTACATTTCTTGAAAAAAAAATTACGGAAAACATCACGTCCGTTTTTACATTTTTCAAGGGTCATTTAAATTTGTATTTAATTATTTTAATTTTTGTTATGATTCCTTTTTAAATCAAGGGATTTCCTGATGTTGTGTTTATGTTAATCTGTGGGAGTTCATCTGCCGCTTTGTCACTCATGACCTTTTCAACTGTATCAAATCAGAGACTGATCTGGTCTTTTAGAATTTTGCCAAAAATATAAACGTCAATTTGACACTTTACTTTGAACACACCCATCACTATTTTTGCAAAAACAACTAGTCAAATTCCACATTTAAAAATATGATACAACTTTATAATATCTAGATAATAATCTAATACATTTTAAGTACACTTTGTCTGTGTCAAACCGCTACCTGCACAATGAAAATATACCACACTTCTAGCAGTCCATGATTATTGTTGCTAATAAAAACATATGTTGTAAGGAGTTGTCAAGGTTATCGCACCACTGTCCAGACAATATAATGATGTATTGCAGGCCTTCGTTTCTGCTTTTTAAATAGCGTAGTTGTGTGCTGTTACTACTGTCCTGTATGTGCGCTGCAGGAATGAAGGTTATCTTATCTTAAAATATGTATTCTGTTTGTGTTCAGATTGCCCAGGGACTCAAAGTGACCAGGCTGGTAAAGCCTCATCATGCGCTGGTTGTCCCAATCAGCAGCTCTGTGCATCTGGAGCCACAAAGGCCCCAGATCCAGGTAGGCCGATAGTTGGTCGTCAACATGAAATATCATTGATTATTCTAAAATAAAATAAAGGCCATGTTATTGTTTTGCTTTTCTTTTCCAGCTATAGCAGAGATCGGTGAGAAGCTGTCCAACGTGAAGCACAAGATCCTGGTGCTGTCGGGGAAAGGCGGAGTGGGAAAGAGCACGTTTAGCGCACACCTGGCTCACGCACTGGCTAGTGACACCTCCAAAGAGGTGCGGTCTCATACGTAGAATCAAATGTTGCTTATTTAATGTTTAATGACCATTTAATGACGGTCTTATTTATCAGGTTGGTCTGTTGGATGTAGATATATGTGGCCCTTCACTTCCCCGGATCATGGGTTTGGAAGGAGAGCAGGTAATGTGCACAAAACATGATATTATAATATATTAATAAGAAATAATACATGTTATGTGTAATGATTGATGGCGTTCGTGTTCTAGAATTCTGTTTCAGTTAGAGGGAAGGTGCCAATACAACTCTATGCGGGAACATTTTTGAAAACAATTGTAAATAGGCAATGATTTTCAATAGTGAATCTATTCACAAACCTGCCATACTTTTCTTACGTCTACTGACCAACATCATCCTTATGCTGTTATTAAATATAGTCACCACTTCAAGACCTCTTAAATTTAATTTATTAAAACAAAAAATTGTTTACACAATGTACTTTTGTCCTCAGATTCACCAAAGCGGTTCTGGATGGTCTCCTGTTGTAAGTTGTACATCTGCATTTGTATTTAACTGTTTCATTTGATTTCATACACACTTGTTGTTGTGGTTTTCAGTACGTAGAGGACAACCTTGCCGTTATGTCCATCGGCTTCCTCCTCGACAGCCCGGACGATGCTGTGATCTGGAGAGGGCCCAAGAAAAATGGTATAATCTATATTAGCTCTGATCTATCCAAGATGAGTTATGCCCTGCTGACCAATGTGTTCTCTCTCTCTTTGCAGGGATGATAAAACAGTTTCTACGTGATGTGGACTGGGGCGACCTGGATTACCTCATTGTGGACACGCCCCCTGGAACTTCTGACGAGCACCTGTCAATCGTGCAGTACCTGAGCGCCACTAGTATCGATGGAGCAGTAGTCATAACCACGCCACAGGTAAACACTGGACCAAAAGAAGAAGCAAAAATACTTAGTTTGCATGCATAGAGGGGTGAGTAAGTTTCAACACCCTGGAAAGAAATCCTTGCTCACATTGATCACATCAATTCTGGGAAAAAGGAAAAAGTTGTAGCTCAGAAGGCCCTATTGCACATATGACAGCGGCTACTTCCTTGTTTTTCAGCCATCCATCCATCCATTTTCTACCCTTTAATCCATTTCTGGGTCAGGGGGGTGGCAGTCAGAGATGCCACCCAAGTCTCATAGCACCAGCCCCTCACTGACCCTCTGCAGGTGGTGAGTCCACAGGAGGACGGCTGCTCTCTGAGTGTGAGCATAGCCTTGATCTTTCAGTGGGGGCTTTGGGCAAAGTGGGGTTAAGTGTCTTGCCCAAGGACACAACGACAGCAGTCATCAGTGGGAGTCGGTGGAGAAGGTGCAGAGGTGGGAAGTGTTTTTCAGCCTTTAAAAGTAAAACACTGTTGGCAACTGTTTACTTTATCATTCCACGTTTTTTGAATGTCAAAATATATGGTAAAAAATGCATTGAGCTGTAACTACCTTTGCTATCCCCACAGGGAGTAACATTCATGTTTTGTTTATTTCCAAGTTTGAAAAACAATAGATTGTTATCTAGGCCGCCCCTAGATCGATACTTTTTATTTTAAAAGGCAGAAAACTGTTATACTAAATATATCTAACCTTCTGACACACACACACACACACACAAGTGCAGCAGAAACACACATATGCTTAATGAACAAGCAATGAGAATCATAAGAGATCCTTTATTCTTCCCACAGTGGGTAGATGGCAGTGTTACATTACAAGTTACAGAACAATTGGCACGAGGAGCACACAGCACAAGATAAATGAACAACACTGGGTAACACAAAATTTTTTTTTGAAAATAGTCCAGGGTTTTCCAGCTGAATTAGACTAATTTTGATGCTCTGAGTCTGAAAATGACCTTGGTTTTGCTCAATCAGGTCAGGATTTTTTGCTACAGAAATGTTTTTTTTAATTGATTTTGCGTAAAAAACAAATTTCTGCGGATCTTCAGCTGAGAAACCCTTGACGTTTTTTCCGTTTTCCTCAAGAAATAAAAGTCAACGTATCCAAAGTCATTCAGTTTTTATTTACTCCATCAAATTTGATAATCAGAATTCATAATAACGTAGACGTACGTAATCTGTAACACTATGGCTGTATCTCAAAAAGTTGACCTGATAGAGCAAAGTGCATGTGATATTCGGACTCAGAACACCAACATTAGTCTAAACCAGTTGAGAAACCCCTGACCATTTTTTGGCTGTCAACTTGTGCAATAACTTTTTAATACTATTCTAAAAATGACCAACGGGACCACTGCCCCAGCCCGAGTTTCAGTGCGAGATTCTGAATTGGAGTTTCCAAGTTGATTCATTACAATATTTTTGTGAACAACTGTTTGTTTGTTTATTTATTTCAAGTAAAGAAAAAATAACTTTTCCTGTCAATTACGATTCACAATCATGGGAGGAGGAAGCCCCCACTCACACCACACTAAACCAAACATACAATAAACAGAAACACGATAGAGGCCCCATACACTCCGACCATACACCCCTTTGCCCCATGCAAACACATGATAAACACAATGATAGTACTCAAAAGGAGTAGCTACATACACATTGGCACATATGTACAATAAAGTCATTTACAAGCTTGACATCTGAAATGTATTATAATTGAAATCCATGATAAACAATGACCCATACCCAGGCCATACACACACAGTGTGCATGTGCCTGTCTATGAGGGCATCAATCTCCCTTCTCTTCCTGGTACTGTGAAGTGAAAGCAAAATGATTCATTATTCTGTTATTTTTCAACAAATAGAAAACCTGCACAAGTATTCATCCTGCATGAGTATTTTGTGGAACCCCCTTTTGCTGCAAGAACAACAGCAAGTCTTTGGGGTATGACTCTACAAGATCAGACTCTACATTTAGAGACTGCAGGTTGAGCTCTGTCCATTAGATGGCGAGCATTTGTGAACAGCAGTTTAGGTCTTTCCACAAATTTTGGGACGACCAACAAAATAATACCTGTGTCCGTCCTCCTCCGTGTCCTCATCCTGGTCCCTCAGTCTTGGGGAGAAACGCAGGATGGAAGTGGTGGGTACTTCCGCATCGGCAAACACGTTAGCAGCACTAGTTTATAGTCACAGAAAAATGTAAACTCAGGGTGAAGACATTTGTTCACAAGCACTGACCCCCCTTGTCAGCCCTGGTTTAATGTTTTGGTTGTTTTCGAGTGGTTTTTTGACCGGCTTGTGTCCCTGTGACCACTTTGCTGTTCTCTGATTGGTTGCTGTGTGGAGCAAGGATGTTCAGTGAATCTCATCTCCTGCTTTCGCTGCATACATTTAGCCGCCATATCCACCGCCTCTGCCTCACTGCAACCAAGGCGTCTGCTGCTCCGGACAAAAGTGTGTGCTGCAACTTACATGCAATTCCACGTCACTGTTAACGTTGCATTGAAACCGGTGGGAATGTTTGCTTAAAAACGTACTATCATCAGCGTGCGTCGATCTAACAATAACATCTGGACTGCGACTGATGAGGTTGCAGTCCTGTCTCTTGTAACAAAGGCTAACGCCACATATTTCTCATGTCTACATTTTCTTAACATTTGATTTGGATGCACTGCTTTTATTTGTAGGAGGTGTCACTTCAAGACGTGCGAAAAGAGATCAGCTTTTGCAGGAAAGTCAAGCTGCCCATCATCGGAGTGGTGGAGAATATGAGTGGCTTTGTCTGCCCCAAATGCAAGGTGAATGATTCTGCACATGGCGCCCACAGAGTCGCATACGTTTAGTCACACGGATGAAATAATGCAGTGAAAATAAATAAGATATAAAAAATACTTCTATATTTTTCGCCATTAAAAATCATTCTCTCATTTCATATAGAAATTATACTATCGGCCTGTAATCCCCAATGCTACCACCAGAGGGAGGTGTAGAAGTCTTTTTATTTTAACACTACTGGATGTGATTGCTGCCATGTGATTGCCAAGATCAAAATTTGACTTCAGAAATGTATGGGAATGCTTTTAATTTAAAAGGTAGTGTGATGTCATGACTGAGACAGGAGCATTGAGACAGAAGGGGTGGGGGTTACATGTTTGTGGATGCATCTGAAAGCAGCTTCAGGTCTGTGAGTGATGAGGGAACACTGTGGTCATCTGGGTAAATGCTCAGAAAAGTAAATGTAGCACACGTCTCCTTTTGAAAGCTAAGGAACATTTAACTGAAAATGAAAAGGGTTTGAGCTAAAGTTTGGAGATTTCTTTATTTGTAAGTTTGGAATTATTCCCAAAAGGTTTGATTTGACTGGAAACAAGGGAAGTTTATTTGTATAGCACAATTCATACACAAGGCAACTCAAAGTTCTGAACAAGATAGCATTAAAATAAAAATAATCACAGAACATTAAAAAGAAAGATAAAAATATAAAATCCCTCAGTTGTATGCACAGCTAAACAGAACTGTTTTTAACCTGGTTTTAAACATTGTCAGAGAGGAGGCCTGTCTCACATCTTCAGGAAGATTGTTCCAGATTTTAGCAGCATGAATCTGAAAAGCAGCCTCCCCATGTTTAGTTCTGACTCTGGGCACTAACAGGAGTCCAGTCCCTGTGCACCTCAGAGACCGGGCTGGTTCATATGGGACTAACATGTCACTAATATAACAAGAGAAACATATTTGTATTTTTTATTATTACTTGAATTACTTTTTAGGAGTTTGCTGGTTATTTTGTATGTTTTTGCTGACAACAACAAATCCAGACATTGGATCCATAAGGGATTAATAGCATCCACAGTTTCTTTCACACTGCTTGAACACTTTCTTGTCCCGGCAGAACACGTCACAGATTTTCCCGCCCACGACCGGAGGAGCAGAGGGCCTGTGCTCAGACCTGAGCCTGCCACTGCTGGGGAGGGTGCCCCTGGACCCCCGCATCGCCCGCAGCTGTGACGAGGGCCGCTCCTTCCTCTCGGACGTGCCAGACTCCCCCGCGGCTCAGGCCTACCAGCAGATCGTTCAAAGTGAGCATTTTAACTTGAGATACAGCGCCCCCTTTTGCTGCAAGGACAACAGCAGTCTTTGGGGTATTTACAGTCTATGGGTATGACTGTACAAGATTTGCACACCTAGAGACAAAAGGTTTAGCTAATTCCTTTTTACAAAACAACTTGAGCTCTGTCCAGTTTGATGGAGAGCATTTGTGAACAGCAGTTCAGGGGCCGTATTCTTAGAATCTTGACGCACTTAGAATTTCCCCTAAAATTTAAGAGTAGATTCTATTTAAGAAAAAAGCTATTCCTAAAGAATCCTAGCTCTTAAGAGAGTTCCTTGAGCTTGAAAGTCAACCAACACGGCTTCTTATAGACTGGTCAGCAATCACAGCTGAGCCATTTTACCCTTGTTACACCAAAGTGAGTAGAAATGGAAAAAGTTGAAAGAAAAAAACATGACCAGCATTTCAATTAATATCAGAAAATACAGATAACTATCAATGTGATGCAGGAGGTGTGATACAGGATATGACTCGTACCTAGAAAAGGGGTCGGCGACGCCTTATTGTTAAGGAGTTTGTGTCCATTCCTTGTACAGAGTTCTCTGAGAATCTTCTGTTAAGCGAAAACTCCTAGCCAGGGGTTTTTAGGTTAAGTTTGGAGCTCTCTGAGAGGACTCTCAGAATATTTAAGTTTATGGCCCCAGGTGGTGTTCCTGGTCCTGGCTCAGGTCCGGGTTCCGGTCCTTGTCCCTGTCCTTGGGGATTCTCTGACTCGTACACCTGCTCTAATAACACTATGAACACACAGATGGATATAAGAAAACACCTATTTGACTACACACAAACTTTGCCAGCCGGTCGAGCAGGTACTTCCCAGGTCTGCACCAAAAACCCTGGTTATCCAAATGTGTGGCTGAGCAGCTGCAGGGACGGACACACCTGTGCTAAAGTAAAAGTCACTCACAGAGGGCTAAAGTAAAAGTCACAGAGTGCTAAAGTAAAAGTCACAGAGTGCTAAAGTAAAAGTCATATTCATAGTATGTTTAAAAACCAGAGAGGAAGTAAAGAAAAGGACAAAACTACTTGCTCAGTTCATTTGCGGCGGTCATTGTTCATGCGTCTGGTGTTTTGTCTCCACACACTTGCTGGTATTTTGGCCCGTTCCTCCTGCAGATCTCTTTTAGAGCAGTGATGTTTTGCCTCACAACCACCTCCAAAGATTCTGGATGAGATCTGGAGACAGTGGTGGTCCCGCTGCCTGTGGACCAATGGCTCCTGTGTGTTTGTTGTTATTACTGTATATCTCCTGAGTTTCAACTGTTTGATTCTCTGATCTGTTGTTGTAAGAGTCCTCCGAGACGACTGCTGTTGTGGGTTTTTTGGGCGATCCACAAATATACCCACAATGCCTCTCAAAAGTATTAATACACCTTGAACTCGCACATTTTGTCATGTTTACAATTATAAAGATAAAGATCTTATTTAGATTTTTTGCCTGAAAGTTCACAAACAGGAAACACAACTGTGAAAGAAAGAAAAATGATTCATTGTTCTGTTATTTTTCAACAAATAAAAAACCTGCAAAAAAAAAAAAAAAATACCTGTCCTCCTTGTCGCCGTCCTGGTCCTGGTCCTTTCCCTAAGACCTGGTCCGGTCCTGGCTCGGTTCCCGATACGGTACTAGGTACTGGTCCGGGGTCGCGGCCTTCGCACCGGTCCTGGAACAGGTTGTGTTCCTGTATTGGATCGGGTTCTGGCTCCGCCCTGGTTCCGACCTGTACTCGGTCTGGGTCCCGGTCCTGGTCCCGGTCCTGGTCCTTGGGCAACATGACTCGTACACCTGCGCCGTCCCACCACCCTACCAACCAACCTCAGTGTTGGGCGCAGATCCACAAAGACATATCATTGACTTGTTACCAAGACAACACAACATACACATACTTCTGAATGATGTCACGGAGGTGGTTTCGTCAACGTAGTTTGAAAAGCTTTATTTAAACAAAACATAACATTCCAGTCCAGAACCAAGAATGCCATAGATGGCTGGTTGCCAAGCAACCAAAAATACATCAAATGAATGAAGCTCAAGGCAGGACTCCTCACATAAATTGAGTAATTTCATTTTCACGAGTTTGTGATGTGCGAGATATGCATTATTTATCTGGTGTAAAGAACAACGCTGTAATCAATCATTATCACAGGATCAGCAAACAGCTTTAGTACAAACGCTTTTATAACACTATGAACAAACAGATGGATATAAGAAAACACCTTTTTAAAATAGTTTTAGAAAATATGAACAAGGATGGTCTTTTCTCAAAGTTAAAAGTAAACTACAAATTGAAGTGTATGAACTGAACCTCAGACGTGTCCTCTGCTTTGGCTTCAACAACACTAGAAAGGTGCTGCATCACCAAAATCATCCATCAGAACTTAATAATGATAATAATTAATAATGTTGGTGGTGTTTAGTTTCATATTTGACTACACACAAACTTTGCCAGCCGGTCGAGCAGGTACTTCCCAGGTCAGCATCAAAAACCCTGGTTATCCAAATGTGTGGCTGAGCAGCTGCAGGGACGGACACACCTGTGCTAAAGTAAAAGTCACTCACAGAGGGCTAAAGTAAAAGTCACAGAGTGCTAAAGTAAAAGTCACAGAGTGCTAAAGTAAAAGTCATATTCATAGTATGTTTAAAAACCAGAGAGGAAGTAAAGAAAAGGACAAAACTACTTGCTCAGTTCATTTGCGGCGGTCATTGTTCATGCGTCTGGTGTTTTGTGTCCGCAGGTATCCAAGACTACTGCTCCAACAGGGAAACTGCACAGACGGCCACATGACTGCAGTCAACTGTCCAATGTATTTCTGATGCACTTCTTTCACAGACCAAATGTTTTATAAATGTATTAAAGAGGTTACGTTGTTGTAATTTGAATAAATAATGACAGAAATGTGGAGGCAGACTTACTTTCTTCAAGATAAGAACCTTTTTACTAATCTCAGAGTGGAGAAAAAAACAATAAAGACATGAGTATGGAGTAAAATGTAGATGAAGCAAAAAAGTGTGTTCGTGTGTGTTCTTTGCAATGGCAAGTTTATTAGTAAAGCACAAATCATACACAAGGCAACTCAAAGTGCTGCTTAAGATAGTATTAAAATCATAAATAATCACAATACAATGTAATGGTGTTTATCTTTTCATATTTATTTGTGCGTTGATGCTTCTCACTGCTCTCTCTCATAGTTTAGTTTTTAGTAAATAACAAAAGTACATCTCAATGCTTTGTAATATTCCCTTTGTTGGCAGTGACAGAGGTCAAACATTTTCTGTAAGTCTATAAGTTCTCCACACACTTGCTGGTATTTTGGCCCGTTCCTCCTGCAGATCTCTTTTAGAGCAGTGATGTTTTGCCTTACAACCACCTCCAAAGATTCTGGATGAGATCTGGAGACAGTGGTGGTCCCGCTGCCTGTGGACCAATGGCTCCTGTGTGTTTGTTGTTATTACTGTATATCTCCTGAGTTTCAACTGTTTGATTCTCTGATCTGTTGTTGTAAGAGTCCTCCGAGACGACTGCTGTTGTGGGTTTTTTGGGCGATACACAAATATACCCACAATGCCTCTCAAAAGTATTAATACACCTTGAACTCGCACATTTTGTCATGTTTACAATTGTAGGGTAATAATATTGGTATGAGAAGAATTGTAAGATGTAGTGTAGTGCGGGTAGTCTCTAAATCAGAGTCTGCCGTACTACACGAGTGGGGATCTGCTTTTATTTTGGGCACCAGCAGAGATTGAAAACTTCTGCACAGATCCAACTAATCTTTGCCTCGATTCAGTCTTATAATCTGATAGGTAATGAATGCGTTTATCAGCCAGAGATATCCAAAATTTAACAACACGACTCTGATAGGATTGAGTTAAAGTAAAGGGGTTTATTGACTACAAAAATGACGATAGAAAATATAACGAAGGGGATTTCTGGTCACATTAAACAGAAGTTGTATACATCGCATTTGAAACACACACCAACAAGAGGAACAGTCTTACTTTTGAAGAGCGTGGAGGATGAAGAAAGGATTTGGGATGGGAAGGGCCCACGTGGTTTCTTTGTCCGGGCAGGCGGGATATATGAAGCCAGCGAATCTCGTCCAACTTTGATCCGCGCTCACACGACACAGTCCGGAATGAGTTGTGTGCGGAGGGTCCAGCCAGGAAAAGAGGCTTGGTGGTGTAACAGTTCATAAGATCCCGAGCCAGGAAAGAGGGCTGTGTTGCGGAGTAGAAGGCCCGATGCGTGCAGTCGCGGCCGCAGTAGGAGACGCGTACCACGAGACACGGAGGGCAGGAAAGGGGCTGAAATGGTGATTTCAGGAAAGACAAGAGGCCGTCTGTAGGTCCGCGCTTTGGTTTTGTTGTGGTCAAGGTGGGCGCGTCCGTGACGTCATCTTTAGGTGCCCCTTTGAGCCGACATGTTCACACAGGCGAAACACAACACATATAGACATTCTATCGTTCATAATCATATACCGATACACAGTGCATTCACATCACAGACAACGCCACATACGAGTAGTGTCCGTAACGGTTATCAACATAATGTCATCGGGGAATATCCGACTCGAGTGTCCGCCTCGGGTGTGATAGTGTTCAATGTCCGCTGGGGGGCGCCAGAACGCCGCGGGTGAGTCTCCGGTTTGTGGAATGTGTTCTGGTCGATAGAGAACGAGCATCATTCACCCCTGTCAGACAGAAAGAGGCGCCGGTGTTTGTCCTGCTGTTTTATTGCCCCTCTGTCTGTTTTCTTGCAGTGTCCTGGCAGATGTTAGCCTTCCATTGAACCCGTAGTTTCTTTTGAAGTTCCCGGAGTTCGGGAGGGGCATGTTACGAGAAGGGCTGCTATTTCACGCTCGACTGCGCCTGCCCTATTTCTCACCTTACACAATTATAAAGATAAAGATCTTATTTAGATTTTTTGCCTGAAAGTTCACAAACAGGAAACACAACTGTGAAAGAAAGAAAAATGATTCATTGTTCTGTTATTTTTCAACAAATAAAAAACCTGAAAAAAAAAAAAAAAAAAATACCTGTCCTCCTTGTCGCCGTCCTGGTCCTGGTCCTTTCCCTAAGACCTGGTCCGGTCCTGGCTCGGTTCCCGATACGGTACTAGGTACTGGTCCGGGGTCGCGGCCTTCGCACCGGTCCTGGAACAGGTTGTGTTCCTGTATTGGATCGGGTTCTGGCTCCGCCCTGGTTCCGACCTGTACTCGGTCTGGGTCCCGGACCTTGTCCCGGTCCTGGTCCTTGGGCAACATGACTCGTACACCTGCGCCGTCCCACCACCCTACCAACCAACCTCAGTGTTGGGCGCAGATCCACAAAGACATATCATTGACTTGTTACCAAGACAACACAACATACACATACTTCTGAATGATGTCACGGAGGTGGTTTCGTCAACGTAGTTTGAAAAGCTTTATTTAAACAAAACATAACATTCCAGTCCAGAACCAAGAATGCCATAGATGGCTGGTTGCCAAGCAACCAAAAATACATCAAATGAATGAAGCTCAAGGCAGGACTCCTCACATAAATTGAGTAATTTCATTTTCACGAGTTTGTGATGTGCGAGATATGCATTATTTATCTGGTGTAAAGAACAACGCTATAATCAATTATTATCACAAGATCAGCAAACAGCTTTAGTACAAACGCTTTTATAACACTATGAACAAACAGAGCAGCTGAGCAGCTGCAGGGACGGACACACTTGTGCTAAAGTAAAAGTCACTCACAGAGTGCTAAAGTAAAAGTCACAGAGTGCTAAGGTAAAAGTCACTCACAGAGTGCTAAAGTAAAAGTCACAGATTGCTAAAGTAAAAGTCACAGAGTGCTAAAGTAAAAGTCACAGAGGGCTAAAGTAAAAGTCACTCACAGAGGGCTAAAGTAAAAGTCACAGAGTGCTAAAGTAAAAGTCACAGAGTGCTAAAGTAAAAGTCATATTCATAGTATGTTTAAAAACCAGAGAGGAAGTAAAGAAAAGGACAAAACTACTTGCTCAGTTCATTTGCGGCGGTCATTGTTCATGCGTCTGGTGTTTTGTGTCCGCAGGTATCCAAGACTACTGCTCCAACAGGGAAACTGCACAGACGGCCACATGACTGCAGTCAACTGTCCAATGTATTTCTGATGCACTTCTTTCACAGACCAAATGTTTTATAAATGTGTTAAAGAGGTTACGTTGTTTTAATTTGAATAAATAATGACAGAAATGTGGAGGCAGACTTACTTTCTTCAAGATAAGAACCTTTTTACTAATCTCAGAGTGGAGAAAAAAACAATAAAGACATGAGTATGGAGTAAAATGTAGATGAAGCAAAAAAGTGTGTTCGTGTGTGTTCTTTGCAATGGCAAGTTTATTAGTAAAGCACAAATCATACACAAGGCAACTCAAAGTGCTGCTTAAGATAGTATTAAAATCATAAATAATCACAATACAATGTAATGGTGTTTATCTTTTCATATTTATTTGTGCGTTGATGCTTCTCACTGCTCTCTCTCATAGTTTAGTTTTTAGTAAATAACAAAAGTACATCTCAATGCTTTGTAATATTCCCTTTGTTGGCAGTGACAGAGGTCAAACATTTTCTGTAAGTCTATAAGTTCTCCACACACTTGCTGGTATTTTGGCCCGTTCCTCCTGCAGATCTCTTTTAGAGCAGTGATGTTTTGCCTTACAACCACCTCCAAAGATTCTGGATGAGATCTGGAGACAGTGGTGGTCCCGCTGCCTGTGGACCAATGGCTCCTGTGTGTTTGTTGTTATTACTGTATATCTCCTGAGTTTCAACTGTTTGATTCTCTGATCTGTTGTTGTAAGAGTCCTCCGAGACGACTGCTGTTGTGGGTTTTTTGGGCGATCCACAAATATACCCACAATGCCTCTCAAAAGTATTAATACACCTTGAACTCGCACATTTTGTCATGTTTACAATTATAAAGATAAAGATCTTATTTAGATTTTTTGGCTGAAAGTTCACAAACAGGAAACACAACTGTGAAAGAAAGAAAAATGATTCATTGTTCTGTTATTTTTCAACAAATAAAAAACCTGCAAAAACAAAAAAATTCCTGTCCTCCTTGTCGTTGTCCTGGTCCTGGTCCTTTCCCTAAGACCTGGTCCGGTCCTGGCTCGGTTCCCGATACGGTACTAGGTACTGGTCCGGGGTCGCGGCCTTCGCACCGGTCCTGGAACAGGTTGTGTTCCTGTATTGGATCGGGTTCTGGCTCCGCCCTGGTTCCGACCTGTACTCGGTCTGGGTCCCGGACCTTGTCCCGGTCCTGGTCCTTGGGCAACATGACTCGTACACCTGCGCCGTCCCACACACCTACCAACCAACCTCAGTGTTGGGTGCAGATCCACAAAGACATATCATTGACTTGTTACCAAGGCAACACAACATACACATACTTCTGAATGATGTCACGGAGGTGGTTTCGTCAACGTAGTTTGAAAAGCTTTATTTAAACAAAACATAACATTCCAGTCCAGAACCAAGAATGCCATAGATGGCTGGTTGCCAAGCAACCAAAAATACATCAAATGAATGAAGCTCAAGGCAGGACTCCTCACATAAATTGAGTAATTTCATTTTCACAAGTTTGTGATGTGCGAGATATGCATTCTTTATCTGGTGTAAAGAACAACGCTGTAATCAATTATTATCACAGGATCAAGCAAACGGCTTTAGTACAAACGCTTTTATAACACTATGAACAAACAGATGGATATAAGAAAACACCTTTTTAAAATAGTTTTAGAAAATATGAACAAGGATGGTCTTTTCTCAATGTTAAAAGGAAACTACAAATTGAAGTGTATGAACTGAACCTCAGACGTGTCCTCTGCTTTGGCTTCAACAACACTAGAAAGGTGCTGCATCACCAAAATCATCCATCAGAACTTAATAATGATAATAATAATAATTAATAATGTTGGTGGTGTTTAGTTTCATATTTGACTACACACAAACTGTGCCAGCCGGTCGAGCAGGTACTTCCCAGGTCAGCATCAAAAACCCTGGTTATCCAAATATGTGGCTGAGCAGCTGCAGGGACGGACACACCTGTGCTAAAGTAAAAGTCACAGAGTGCTAAAGTAAAAGTCATATTCATAGTATGTTTAAAAACCAGAGAGGAAGTAAAGAAAAGGACAAAACTACTTGCTCAGTTCATTTGCGGCGGTCATTGTTCATGCGTCTGGTGTTTTGTGTCCGCAGGTATCCAAGACTACTGCTCCAACAGGGAAACTGCACAGACGGCCACATGACTGCAGTCAACTGTCCAAAGTATTTCTGATGCACTTCTTTCACAGACCAAATGTTTTATAAATGTGTTAAAGAGGTTACGTTGTTGTAATTTGAATAAATAATGACAGAAATGTGGAGGCAGACTTACTTTCTTCAAGATAAGAACCTTTTTACTGATCTCAGAGTGGAGAAAAAAAAATCAATAAAGACATGAGTATGGAGTAAAATGTAGATGAAGCAAAAAAGTGTGTGTGTGTGTACACATGTGTCTGTGTGCGTGTATCTGTCTCTATGTCTGTCTAGTGCGTGATGTGCAGCAGTTTCTGTACCTAATTATAGCAAATCTTCATATGAAATAGAATTAAAAACGTCTCATTTAATAAATACTATGTTTAATGAAGTCATATCAGTGTCATAATCTTATCTGGGGGGAAATCAGACACATTAATAATGCGTGTGACGTGGTACACGTCATTTGCATATTGTCCCCTAGATCCGGGGGTGTCTCAATTCTTAGGGAGAATATCCTGTGAGTCCCCAATGTGAAGGCACTTTTTTGGTGAGGGCACTCAGGGCCCTCAGAATTGGGACGGGGCCTTAATCTTCTTCATGGTTTTTCATGTTTTAAATCATCAGCTGCAGCCTAAGTAAAGTGTTTTTGATGAGTGGCAACAATGTGAACATTATCTAATACTACACACATAACGAAACTGAAAATACGGACAAACTTTGAGAGTGTTTTGGCGAATATCAAACGTTCGGCTAAACTAAACCTTGGTTCAAAGGGAAACGCAATTATCATCGAGCCACTTTTCTCACCCAAAACCTAATCTGGATCTAACACTGTAAGTGACCAAAAGACAGGAATACGAAATATCCTGGATTAATAAAGGTCAAGAAATAAAATCAATAATTTAATCTACAGACCTACTGACTGAAGTGCTGCAGGACCCGCGTCCAGGTCAGTCCGCGTCCGGGTCCAGGGTCATTCTAGGGTCAGTACCCGCGTCGAGAGAGGAAAACAGTGCCATTCTGTCCTGTCAGACTCTGCTCTGGCTGCGAATCAGACTGGTTCAGTATTATTTGTAACTAACTTTTGGCTTAATTACCATGCTATTTGTCTCCAAACAGAGAGACGGTTATTTTTCAGTAACATGTTTATTAAACAACGCAGACCACACATCTTTTATGAAAACATCGCGCGTGGGACTACTGAGTGCTGACTGGCTGAGTGAGAAAAAGCTCTAGTTTTCACCCTAAAAAGTTTGAGCCAAAAGACGTGACCCGGCTAAAACATCCATGAATGTTGAATTATAGTGATGGAACCAAAATGGTATGAGAGTGAGGAACAATGCTGTGAATACATTACCTTAAACTTGAGTCACTTTATTTCCTTTCTCTGCGGTAATGTGCGCAACGATGACACTGAAATTTCATCCACTGTGAGACTAATATAGGTTTATCTTATCTTATCTTATCTTAATTGCACTGATAAATGCCTATTGGTGTACTCTCCTGCACTTATAGTTGAAACTTTAAGAAACGGTATCTTATTTATAAGCATATACAGGGGCGGCACGGTGGCTGAGTGGATAGCACATCTCTCGCCGTCTCAGACAAGAATTTTCGAATCCCGCCGGCACCAGGGCCTTTCTGAGTGGAGTTATCATGTTCTCACCCATGTCTGCGTAGGTTACTCCGGTGTATCTCCGTTTCCCCTACCACTGAAAAATATGTAACAATAGTTCTGCATGGCGCCTCCTGTTCGGCGCACCCCGCTCCCATCTCTGTGTGGAGTGAGAGGACAAGTGCCCCCCAAAAAAAACAATTGTAAACCGCTTTGTGACTCTGGTCTGTGAAAGGCGGTATATCCATACAGCTACTTACTTACTTCTATTTTTTGCTTGTTTGCACCGAGAGCAAAGCCATTTCCTTATTTGTGATTCTTGTTACTCACAATGGCCGGTATGTTTTAGAGACGTCTGCCATACATTTGAGTCTATATACTGTCTCTAATTCGCTTCTTATCAAGAATTATTCTCATTGTGTGTTTGCTGTTACATGTATTAGTGGTAGGGAAACTTGGGGCACGGGAGGTACTCTATCCAGACTTGGGCCTGAGAATCATGCAATTCCTCACATTTTTTTTACAAATTGTTTGTTATGTACTCGTTCGGTTTCAGTTCGGAATCTCAGAAAGTACTTCTGTAAATGTGCCCTACATTTCCAATCTTTCTACTGTCTGTTACTCATTCTTCATTTTTTGTTTGTATTCATGGAAAAATGATGACGTCAACAGGTATTACAGGTGAGCTCTCATTCACACTGACAGGTGACGCATATGTGAAAAAGCTCCAAAAATTTTTATTTCACCCTGATTATAACTGGCAGATGCTTTGCATGCAGTTACATGGAGGAGGACCATCTGGAACATCTGGACAATATAGCAAAGGTCTAGAGCCAAACCACTCTGTTCACAAGCAATATGTACCATCATTTTCATGCCTTAAATCATTGATTCTGTTTATTTCTTTGCAGATCCAGACGGGGGGCCGGGGGCTTTTCGGTTGCTGGCACACGAGGTATGAAGTTGAGAGCGGTGAGATGATCATTTATTCGTGGATAACAATCTATTGGTTCATGGTAATTTCAGTTTTTTTTTTTTTGTCTGTATATTTGGAGTTAATCGCTCTTTGGCCATTAGTCAACATGGCAATAATGAAAAGAAAAAGAGTGCTTCTCAAAGATTATGATTGGAAGTTTAAAAAATTATGATTGAAAGTTAAACATTTTTAACTTATTACCAAAAATATGTCTTTGCTCTGAACATAAAACTTCACAATTGGCTTAAATTTGTACATATAAAAACAAGATCAATCCAAATTTACACTAATAGTTAATATTGTAAAAGGAAACCTGTGGGAGATGAAAAAGCCATCATTCAAGACCACACTACAGCACTTTCTGGTCCGTTGTTGTCTTCTGACTTTAAATAAAGTAAAGTATAACTGTCATGTTATACTAGCTAGTTAGGTTGCATATGAGTGTGAGTACACACACAGCACATGTGGAAAGCACCAATGAAAGCATCAATAATGATGGAAAGAACACATTTGGTAAACTTTAACTTACTCCAACTCGAGCTTGTGCAGATCTCTCACTGCTGCTACCCCTTCAGCAAAGATTGAACTCATTTGGCTGTAGAAGAAACACCACATTGTCAACAAAATGTTCGAATATGAAGTATTGACAAGTGTCATAAGTATGTTACCACTCAGGAAGTCTCTTGTTTGTGTGTATGTCCACCAACTTGGCCAGATGTTCAACATGACAAACTTGAGTCGCTTTGAACGGGTCTATCTTGAACTTGGTCACAGCATCGCAGGTAAAGCCATCTTCTTTTTGTTTTTCAAGCTCCTCCCACAAGCTAATGACGTCAACAATGCAAGCTCTAGAAAGACAAAGACACGTCGTCAGAGAAAACTTCACTTAAACATCTCCAGACAGGCGTTGCATATTTGCAACACCTGCTCACCAGGGGGTGGAGCTGTCTCACTTCCAAGATTTTCTAGGCATCAATTTTAAGTCAGTATCACGACCAACCTCTAATATGCATGAAATGAAAGATAAATACAGTATATGTAGATATAATACATGCCAATTAGTAGATTATCTCTCCTCTAGGTTTTTCCCCGGGTCAGATCTATCTACCAGAGCGGGCCAATGTTGCAAATCTGCAACATCCCAGAAGAAATTGCCTGTGAAAGTCTCTCTCTCAAAAAAAAGGTCAGGATTGTATATTACTACTCCATATGTTAATTTTCCCCAAACATCAGATTTTTCCTGTCATTCAAAATTAATTGGGCAATGAGAGGGTTAATGACCATTTGAAAAGCCATTACCTGTATGTCTTTACGGTGTTGAGTCCCACCAAAGATCTCAGCCCAGACACTTGAATCCCACTGTCTGTAAGGTCTAGAGAAAACCTCTGTTCTTCTCCATATTCCACAATGTTCTTGATTGCGTGAACATCGGCCGGGGTGAGCGGAACTCCGTTGAACGTGAGATTCTCTGGAAGACTATCAAAGACCTGTCGGGCCAAACGAGATGTTGTTGTGTCTGCGGATTGTCCAAAGGTTGTGAGAGATCCCTCATAAATGAAATGGCACAAATTCAGGATTTGGGAAGGCTTGAGGAGTCTAAACTTGTGGTTTCTTATGTGTGTGAACAGAGAAGTTTGTTTGATCAGCAATATATTGTTTAAGTTGTCGTCGGGATGGAGCCAGAGAAGATCGGCTCGGTTTTGGAAAAGCAGTCCCACAGCAAAGCGCTGGGTTAGTTCAAACTCTTCTCTCAGAGGCCGCCGTCGTCCCTTGGTGCTCGTTTCACATCGGAATGAGAGGGTTTTTTTAAATATAGAGCTGCAGGGATGAAAAGAGAGAAACTGTGTCAAGGAATAATACATCCTTGGCTAAAATAGTTATATCAAATGAATCTTTCAGGCAAGATTTAAAGCAACATTTAAAGATATATAAATGTCACTATAATCAGGTATACAATATTACTGGGTGTTGTAAGTAGTAGTAGTAGCTGAGTATCTTTCATCTCATGATACGTATCTTTTGGCCACTTATTTTACGTTATATTATGTTATGTTATTAAAATAAAAATAGATATATATGATTATTTTAAAGGAAAAAAAGCTGAGAAATATCTAAATAAAAATACTATTACTATACAAATCATCAATATTGTATACAATATAATATTCAAATATAACTCTACTTTGTTGAGCAAACCCCTAAAAATAATTTACAACACATCAATAAAGATGAAATACATAAACAGGCCTACAGGACAGTAAACCAGGACAAAGGGGCTCATGTACTCATACGCCCGGGGTACTTAGACTGCAGATGGCTTCTGTCGGTAGAAAGACAACGCCAAAACTTAAATCAGCTGAAAATTTGGGAAAAAACCCGGGTCTCAGAAAGATTTAACTTCAATATAAACTCAGGCGATGTTTAGAGACGATTCCATAACATTGCTAATATATCACCTCTTGAACTATAATTCATTCTTACCTTTGCAATGTGAGTGACAAGTGAACAGCTGCCAAGTAGCTCTGAAGAAAAGGGTTGGCCCACGACAAAACTTCATGTTCACAAATTCCCACACACTCCATTTCTTTGGCAACATCACCGATCATTTGCTTCTCGTCATCTGCGTCTCTCTTCTCTTTTTCAGCGCCCGACACACATCTCCTTCCCACTCCGGTAGCCTTCAGGAGCCCAGCCTTGAGTCCGGCGGCTCTAGTTTTGCACGATATGGGAAAATCACTTGTAATTATAGTAGAATTGTCTTTGATTGTATCCCAGGCAAGACTCCTCAGCTCAGACAGGAACCCTTCCGTCTCTCCACGACTGCTTTCTTCTGTCCTTTGTGATGCTTTTTGCCTCACACACGGGTTTGCGTTGCTTTGTGTTGCGGTTACATTGCTCACGGTGACTTCTTCAACAGACTCCATAGACGACAGTATTCTCTCATCGCTCAAACCATTTAGTTTCTGATGCAGCACCCTATAGCAAATCGCCGTCAACGTCTTTGGTGGATCATCCTTAATGACATGCTGTTCTAACCCCATGCAAACTAGATGGCATATCCCAGGATTCCAGCATATAAAAGTGAGATAACTACAGTTTCTAAAGCATTGTAGAGTAAGATTTTGGATGTCTGCATCAGGAAAGTATTGCCTGATGTACATCTCTATATCCGAAGATGAAAATCCATGCATTTCTAAGAGATTGTCCACTTTTCGCAGCAGTAGACTTGCGTTGCCTCTTGGCCTCGATGAAAGCAGAAGAGAGCAACCGGGAAGCACAAGTCTTTGCAGAATTGCGGAATACAGTTGTCGAATTGTAAAAGTTGTAGCATTACTGTATTTCTGTAAACAAGTGGTCACATTTTGCTCTAAAGGTTGTATGAGTATTTCAATTTCGCGAAGGTCTTCAAAGCCGTCGAATATGACCAGCGTACGTCTGGGGGTGGCGAGGATTTGGGCAAACACCGCCGCAGAGGTAGAGCAGAAGGGAGTGAACGAGGAGAGTTGGAGCAGTAGTGTTTTGAGGCTGTATTTTGGTTCCGTTACAGTGAGAAGTCTCCCGTCTAAGAGGAACACAAAGTCGAACTGGGGGAAGCGATTCTTGGACCAATCGTGGCAAAGCTTCTTAATGCAGGTGGTTTTCCCCATACCAGCCCTGCCCAACAGCAGGTGGAAACATTTCGAGTGGCTTCCATGGTGTTTTTCAAAAATCTGTGGAAGCAACATCAAGTTTAAAGGCGCTATACCCGTTTCTACAATGTTTGAATGTTTAGCACCGCCCCCCAACTCGCTCACAGGCTTCTCATTTCCCCCACGCTCTCATAACACGGAGCCACCTAGTTTTATTTGCGATCTGATACTATGCTAACATTAGCATTAGCGCAACTTGTAAGCTGTACAACAATCACTGATGAAATGGTACTAAAGCAATGCACTGCTAAATCAATATATAAGTAAAAGAATACCATTCGCGTCCGGATGTATTAATTTAAACATTAGAATATATTCTAATATTTAATTATAATTTATTATACAGCTCCTGCCAGCAGCAGCACTTCATTGACTTGAATGCAATTCTTCCGATCATTTTTTCTTGATAACAGAACTCTCAAACCAATAATGACCGCAGCCCCAATGCAATCTCTGTTTGTAATTCAGGTGTGTAAAATACTGACATTACTTTGCAAGTACAACAAGCTACAGTATCAGCGCCTGTCACTACATTGTGCAGTTTTTCTGCACACTTGTCTGTGTAGAGAAGCTAGCGGAGCTAGTCACGCTCAATAAACAAATACATATCCATCAATCAACACCATTAAACGTCAATCGGACCATACAGTATACATACACATCCTTAACACACATGCACGGACGATTTCAGAATTTGCTGTCAACGTTTTCATGACAAAAATACTGTTTTAAAGTGACAAAAAGCGATCGCGAAAAACCCGGAAGTTACCATGAAACAGCTAGCTAGCTTAGCTGTTACCTGCCTAGCACGTCCCGGTGAAACCTTTGGGAGCTAACTATTTTATTTGCAGTCATTAAATACATTTCTAATTATAAGGGTTGTCTAATATTTGTTCAAATATGTATATATTTTTTATTTTAGAATTATATTCGAATTTTGAAGTGGAAGCCCTGGTGTTAAGTGTCACGGGGCAACTTGACAGCGTGCGTGAGCGTGCGTGAGCGTGCGTGAGTGTGCGTGCGTGTGTGTGAGTGGTTGCGTGTTTGTGAATGACTGTGACCCGGCCCACTGGAATTGGGATATCAGGGACAGGTGTGCGTGATTGAGAGGCAAGCAGGTGTGGAGAGCGGAGCAGCAGAGCAGGGTGCGGAGAACTGGACAAGCGGGAGGCAGCACTTGGGCACGACGGAGCAGCGCTGTGAGACGGACATCGAGTGGCCAGTGGCAGGACGCACCGTGGGAATCGCGGAGGGGGAGAGTGTAACGAACCCCCTCCTCCCAGCTAAGTACCCGTTTTGTTCCGCTGTGCAGGCAGGGCTACGTGTGGTTTTTTTTTGTGCTGTGTGTGTCTGTATGCCAAAGCCTGACTGCGCAGTACTGGGGTATATTATTCCTGTCACTGACCTGGGAGATTGACGGCCGGTCTGCCCTCTGTCCCAGGCACTGCGACCAGCGTGGGAGAAGCTGAGAGGACGCGCTGTGGAGAAGCGGAGGGGGAGAGTTCGCCATCCCCCTCCTCTCAGCTAAGTGTTGCACATTTTCACTGAGAGCGTCTTGTGGAGAGCCAAGCAACGCTCAGGCTCCTGTAACCCGGTGTATTGACTGCCGCCCTGTTTGACCCTCCATAGGCCTCCGGGACGTGCCCTGGGACCGGACCACCACCCCAAGCGCCCACTTGGATCTATATTGGACTATTCAGTTTTTAGAGGGATTCATCTTTGGATTTTTAGTGTAGCCTTTTAGTGACATTTTAAACATTATATATTGTAATAAATTGTTAATTTTTCAACCCCGGTGTATTGTTTTGATAGAGCCACTCCCCTTGGACCATTGGTTTTAAAGATCTAGTTGGGGCATTGCGCCCCCTGGTGACAGAATTTGGCGTTGCTGACAGGATTTGGTCCTTTGGGTTGAGCCTCTATTAAATCAATATGCCAACAGAGGAAAATCGGTCAGGTGCACAGCCTGTTATGATGATGCCCTTCTTTATGGGGGGACCTTGGGCGTCTAAATTTAGTGGGGCTGAATCGTCTATTAAGTTTGGAGAATGGAGGAGCCAAGTAGAGACTATGCTCACATTCCAACCGATGGGGGACTCTCAAAAAGCAGACTTTATTTTTGGACTTTTGGACGGAGAGGCCAAACGAGAAGTTCTCACCCTAGACCGCACTGAAAGAAATACACCCGCTAAGATCTTTGGTATATTGTCTGCCCTGTATGGGGACAACACACATGTTTCCACATTGAGGACTCAGTTCTTCAATTGCAGACAAGAGCCCAACCAGACCTTGAGAGCTTTTTCATTACGATTGCGTGAACTCTTTTCCAGGTTGAAGCAGAAGGATGCCATGGGCTTTGAACAAGGGGACTTAATGTTGAGAGACCAGTTCGTTATGGGCCTCAAGGATGGCCCCATCCGCCAGGAACTGAGACGGCAGGTGCGAAAAAGGCCTGCACTCACCTTCGACGAGGTGAAAACAGAGGCTCTGGCCATAGAGGAGGAGCAGGCAGAACAATGGCCTCCACATGACTGCTTAGTGGTGAGTAGAACACCATCCACGAGTTCGCATGTGACCGACTGGAAACAACAATTGCGAGCTGAAATTATGAAGGACGTGAAAGAGCAAATGTCTGCAGTAGCTGCGACTCTTATCGAAGAGTTAAAGGGAGCAGCCCCTCCATTTATTGCTCCCAGGCAGAGAAATAGCCCGAGACAAAGATCCCCCAATGCTAGATTCAAGTGGGACCCCCAAGGCCGCCCTATATGTAACTTGTGTGAACAAACCGGTCATATTGGTCGTAGGTGTCCGTTAAAGGCATCTGGTCAGGATTTTTAAGTTCCCCGGCCACTGCGGGTCAAGTGTCCGGACCCCCTTTTTGCGACCCGAGTGAAGAGAACCCTAAGGCTAAACTTACGGGAAATTGCCCCCTGGTGGAGGTAGAAGTAGACGGAGTAAATGTTACGTGTTTGGTAGACACCGGTTCGCAGGTAACTTTGTTTAGCGAGAGTGTCTGCAGGAACCTCCTCGGGGGTGAAAAGCTTAGAGGTAGTAAGGAACTACCCTGGTTGACGCTGAGGGCTGCTAATGGGCTAAACATTCCGTGGGTGGGTTACCTAGTGGCAGACTTTGTGGTGCAGGGGGTCCGGGTGCCAGCGCGCGGCATTGTAGTTGCTAAGGACAGTTGTGTGGGAGCCGATAAAGCAATCCTTGGAATGAATGTAATTGCGGACTGTTGGGAAGAGCTTTTTAACAAATGCCAGGTGTCCTCCAAACAGTCAAAACCGCTGCTGGGTCGAGAGTGGCACTCTGTGTTTGCGGACTGCCAACGCATACGCACGGTCTCTTCTGCCGACCCATGGAAAGCAACGGCAAGGTTAGCCAGCCGCACCCCTGTTACCATCCCTGCACAGAGCGAAATGACTCTTTGGGCCAAAATTCCTCTATCGTCCCAACATTGGCAATGTGAGGCACTAGTAGAACCCCTTGGGGAAAACGGAGGGGTCGAGGTGGCAAGAGCCCTGGTGACTGTGGGAAAGGGCCGTATTCCTGTGCGGCTCAGGAATATTCATCCTTACGCGGTTCAGCTGAGCAGGTTCCAGAGGCTGGCGACAGTTACAGCTATCGACCCCGACAGCATTAGGGACGGTAAGGAGCTGTCCTTGGTGGAGGTGGATCCCGGAGTCGTGGAAGTCCGCCTGGTCGATGCTGCTCCCAAACCAGAATCAACCAACGTAAGCCCTGCTGTTCCTGTCCCTGGGGGAGATGGACTGACGGAGGAGGAACAGGGGAAGTTGGACGAGCTGCTAAATCGATGGCGGCATGTCTTCTCTACCCACGAAGAGGACTATGGGCGGACGAGTGCTGTGAAACACACCATAACAACAGGTGATGCAAATCCTATTCGCGAGAGGTATAGGTCAGTACCCCCAACCATTTACAAAGAAATGCGTAGCCTCTTGAAAGACATGTTAGCCGGGGGGGTAATTCGGGAAAGCTGCAGCCCCTGGGCCGCCCCCATTGTCCTAGTTCAAAAGAAGAATGGAGCGTGGCGGTTTTGTGTAGATTATCGTAGGCTGAATAGTGTAACACACAAAGATGCACACCCACTCCCTAGGATTGAGGACTCTTTAACCAGCCTGACTAGAGCAGAGTGGTATTCCACACTAGATCTAGCCAGTGGTTATTGGCAAGTGGAGGTAGCAGAGGGAGACAGAGAGAAAACTGCCTTCACTACCCCGTTTGGCTTATTTGAATTTGAAAGGATGCCCTTTGGGCTATGTAATGCACCTGCAACCTTTCAAAGACTGATGCAGCGGTGCTTGGGTGAGCAGTTAGCAGAGTCGGCAATGGTATACCTTGATGATGTGATTGTCTATTCTAGAAGCTTCACAGAACACCTTCAGCATTTGGAGTCAGTGTTTCGGTCTCTGGGCTATTATGGCCTTAAACTCCGTCCCGAGAAGTGCCAGCTGTTCCAGAAACAGGTAAAGTTTCTGGGACATGTAGTCAGTGGCCAAGGGGTTTCACCTGACCCAGAGAAAGTCGCAGCCGTAGCAGATTGGCAGCCGCCTGCTACTGTTAGGCAGGTCCGTTCATTTCTTGGTTTCTTGGGTTATTATAGGCGCTTTATAAAAGACTTTTCAAAGATTGCTAAGCCCCTTAACGGACTTTTGATTGGCACCAGTCGCCCCAGAGGGCGGCATTCCCCTCCTATTGAGTGGAATGAACAATGCGAGGTGGCCTTTCAACAGCTAAAGAGGGAACTGGTGCAGGCCCCTATTCTGGCTTATGCTGATTATACACTGCCATTCACTCTATATACCGACGCGAGCAACACAGGGCTTGGGGCTGTACTGGCTCAAGAACAGGGTGGGGTTGAACGTGTAATTGCATATGCTAGTAGAAGCCTACATCCAGCAGAACGAAATGACTCCAATTATAGTTCGTTCAAACTGGAGCTCCTCGCTATGAAATGGGCAGTGGTAGAAAAGTTCAAGGACTACCTTTGGGGTGCAAAGTTTTCCGTAGTAACTGATAACAACCCACTGGTACACCTACAAACTGCAAAGCTGGGGGCTGTAGAGCAGAGGTGGGTTGCCCAGTTGGCTAACTTTGACTATTCTATTAGATACCGCCCAGGAAAAGAAAATACTAATGCTGACGTTCTATCTAGATTCCCCACTGACACTCCAAACCAGGCCCTAGGTGACCCAGACCAGCTTGTGGGAGTGGTAGAGACCGCCATTACCCCAACCATAGGTGGCAGTTTGGGATGGGACGTGGCGCGATGGAGAAGCCTTCAAGCTGAAGATCCGGATCTGCGTAAAATCAAGCTTCACATCGAGAGAGGTATGCTTCCAAGTGCCTTAGAAAGACGAGCCTTAGGGCAACCAGCCAAGACCCTGCTAAGACACTGGGAAAAACTAAGACTGAAAGATGGGGTCATATGTAGGATTGTCCAAGACTCAAAAACTTTAGAGACTCTTCACCAGATTGTTGTTCCAGCATCGCAAGCACAGACCTTGTGGGCCTTGTATCATGAGCAGATGGGACACCCAGGGCTAGAGAGATCCCTGAGTCTGCTGCGAAGGAGTTTTTACTGGCCCCGAATGGAGGACACAATCGACACCTGGCTACAAGCTTGCCCGCGTTGTGTATTACACAAGCCCGGACCCCCAGGTAGAGCGCCTTTAGTGAATCTTGTTGCAGGGGCCCCGATGCAGATTGTGGCCTTAGATTTTCTCACATTGAGCCGTCCAGTTGATAGGTATCAAAACATTCTTGTTATGACCGATTTGTTCACCAAGTTTGCATGGGCAGTACCCACACTGGATCAAACGGCCCTCACGACCGCACGTGTCCTCTGGAAGTATGTAATCCAGCCGTTCGGTTGCCCAGAAGTACTGCACTCCGACCAAGGGGCCAACTTTGAGTCTAGGCTGGTACATGAACTCTGTCAGGTGTATGGGTGCCGCAAGAGTCGAACCACTCCATATCACCCAATGGGGAACGGGGCCTGCGAACGGCTCAACCAGACAGTGCTAAATCTCCTGGGTACCCTAGAGGTAGAAAAACATCAAAGGTGGGCAGAGTATCTGCCTGGATTAATCCAGGCCTATAATAACACTGTCCATGCATCGACAGGCTATGCACCCGCCTTTTTGATGTTCGGTCGGCATATGAGGACTCCAGTAGATTTGTTGTCTGGAGGTATGAGAGTACAGGTTCCCATGGACACTACAGACTGGGTAGCAAAGCATCAGGAGCAGCTGGCTTATGCCTATAAGAGAACATTTGATTGCCTCAAACAGGCTGGACAGAAAAGTAAGAGGCTTTATGATCGTTCTGCCAAAGAAGTCCCGCTCTTGCCTGGAGAGCGAGTTCTGGTGCGTGACCACCGCAGGCGCCAGGCAGGGAAACTAAGTGATCGCTGGGAGAAAAGACCCTTTGTTATAGTTTGTAGGCTCCACCCAGAGCGCCCAGTCTACAAAATTCGCCCGGAGGGTAAGGATGGCCCTGAACGGGTGATTCATCGCAACAATCTCCGGCCATGCCTCTACTACACCGCCCCGGAGGCTACAACAGCGCCCTCAAGTGAGCCTCCGGCATCAATGTGGGGGCTTTTGCTACCTGTGGGGGAAGTCGTCGAGGAGGGACCTGTACCACCGCCAGAGCCGAGGAGGTCCCAGAGAGCCAATTTGGGGGCTCGGCCCCAAAGATACCTGAACTGACCCTTGTATGTGTGTTCTAGGGACTAGAACAGTTTGGAGGGGGAGGGTGTCACGGGGCAACTTGACAGCGTGCGTGAGCGTGCGTGAGTGTGTGTGAGTGGTTGCGTGTTTGTGAATGACTGTGACCCGGCCCACTGGAGTTGGGATATCAGGGACAGGTGTGCGTGATTGAGAGGCAAGCAGGTGTGGAGAGCGGAGCAGCAGAGCAGGGTGCGGAGAACTGGACAAGCGGGAGGCAGCACTTGGGCACGACGGAGCAGCGCTGTGAGACGGACATCGAGTGGCCAGTGGCAGGACGCACCGTGGGAATCGCGGAGGGGGAGAGTGTAACGAACCCCCTCCTCCCAGCTAAGTACCCGTTTTGTTCCGCTGTGCAGGCAGGGCTACGTGTGGTTTTTTTTGTGCTGTGTGTGTCTGTATGCCAAAGCCTGACTGCGCAGTACTGGGGTATATTATTCCTGTCACTGACCTGGGAGATTGACGGCCGGTCTGCCCTCTGTCCCAGGCACTGCGACCAGCGTGGGAGAAGCTGAGAGGACGCGCTGTGGAGAAGCGGAGGGGGAGAGTTCGCCATCCCCCTCCTCTCAGCTAAGTGTTGCACATTTTCACTGAGAGCGTCTTGTGGAGAGCCAAGCAACGCTCAGGCTCCTGTAACCCGGTGTATTGACTGCCGCCCTGTTTGACCCTCCATAGGCCTCCGGGACGTGCCCTGGGACCGGACCACCACCCCAAGCGCCCACTTGGATCTATATTGGACTATTCAGTTTTTAGAGGGATTCATCTTTGGATTTTTAGTGTAGCCTTTTAGTGACATTTTAAACATTATATATTGTAATAAATTGTTAATTTTTCAACCCCGGTGTATTGTTTTGATAGAGCCACTCCCCTTGGACCATTGGTTTTAAAGATCTAGTTGGGGCATTGCGCCCCCTGGTGACATTAAGCAGCGCTGTAGAGGCTAGAGGACGCAGGCTGGTCGCTGCTCGTTCTGTGAGCGGAGGAGAAAGAGCGTCCCGCTCAGACTCTACTCAGCACTTTTCACTGCCTGAATTTCATACATAGTGGAATCAATGACCTCAAGTTTTCAATTCAATTATGTATTATGATACAACTTGTATGTAGTAAAAAGCATTTTTATGAACTACTTAGAAACAAAATCGGGTATAGCTTCTTTAATTCAATTTTCTCCCAGTGTTGTTTGAGTCTGTATATGTATCTTTTAGATCAGGGATGTCAAATGCAAATACATCAGAGGGGCATAAAAAACAAATTTGCTACAAAGACCGGACTGGATCAATGTTTATTAAAACATGATGCACATAACCAATTGAACCAAGACCTAACACAGTGTACCATATTTTATTTCATGATTAAATTAATAATCCAATGTTTCTTATGGCTCTGTGCAGGCCAGTTCTAATACTAATGAAATATCATCCAGGGGGCCGAGATAATTCATTTGAGGGCCGGATCTGGGCCCCGGGCCTTGACCTTGACACCCATGTTTTAGATCATTTGGCCCAAATGTCCCACGAAAAGGTGGACATCAAACTTTAATGTCAGTGCTTTGTAAAGTACAGAGAGTCTGGGCTGATATGACATTTTATACATTGTTTAAAAGCTAATTTCATCAAGAAACAAAACCACATCATTTATTTTACCATAAACATTGAACCCTGAATGCATTAAGTTATAATTCAAAGTAAACATTAATAAACCCAGTCTAGAATAGAAAGCCTGATTACTTTTCATCCAGTTTTGTTTCAATCACAGCCTCTGGACTCATATTGTTTCATCAGAAATATATGAAATAATATCAAACTCATGTTCAATAAAAGTAATTAATGGGTCAAAATACCTTCATCATAATAAAATGTCATAGATACAAACAATGAACTTTCCACAAACGCTTTATTCTTGGTTTTCCTGTTTTTGTCTCTGTTTAACTTGGTCCCTTGTGTGCATAGATCTGTTTGCTCCAATGTTTATATATTTTGCACACACACAAACACCTGATAAAAATAACACTAGGTTCACCCAGACTCTTCCTCATGGGACCTCCAGGTTAATTCAGTTTGAGACCCCTGTTTTCGATGGTCTAACTCAGGCATGTCAAAGTCAAATACATCAGAGGGCCAAAAAAACAAATTTGCTGCGAGCCGAGGGCCGGACTGGTTCAATGTTTATTAACTCATTGCCTGCCAGCCTATTTCAGAACAGATACTCCCATATTGCCAGCAGTTTCTGATGATTTTTATAGATTTTTCAAGACCCACAGAATTTTGTGTACTATGACTATCTGAAATCCAAAACCAGACAATCTGGTTTCGGATTAGACTGTCTACTAGGGCTGGGACAACGCGTCGACGTAATCGGTGACGTCGACGCAAAAAATACACCGACGTATAATATGCGCGTCGGTGCGTCACACACAAAACAAAGATGGCGGCAAGCGGTAGCAATGCGAGTGCCGTGTTAGAGAAGTGCAAGCCGGTGTAACGCTGAGATACACTGCCTTGAAGAGATGCACTGCCTCAGCTGTTTATCATGTAATGCAAACCTGCGCATGCGCGTCTCACGGCAGCCGAAGCAAACCAAGATGGCGGACTGTGAATTTCTTTAAAAGTTAAAATACGAACGAATTCAGACACGAATGTCACTTTTAATGCAATTTGAGGCGAGAGGTTGATGGTTCCGTTTTGTCACATGTGGGTTTTAAGAGTCAAAGTTTCGTGCAAAGTTTAGTTTAAGCAGTCAACTGCGCCTGTGAAACCACAAAGCTAATGTTTTCATAGCAGTCCGCGACTGCTGACGTAGGCTGATGACGCGTCCTGTGGCAACTCTACAGCTTACAACTGGTCTGTCTTTCTTTGTATCAAACGGAATATTGGCGCCCGTAATAGCCCCTACATGTATTATTCACTGTCATGCCCGCCGTATATGGACATTTTTCAACATCCTTAATGCGTTTAACTGTTGATTGATTCTCTGATCTGTGTTGGTGACTTCAATGTTGTTTTAAGTCCTCTGAGATGACTTTTACTGTATTCTTTCAGTAACTCTAAAAGAAAGGATGACTGGTTGACCTTTTTATTTGCTACACAATGCATTGTTTTTCTCTTGTACACTCTTACTTGAATTTTATTTTTGAATTTTGAGTTTAAGAAAAAGGTGAGTGGCAGAGTTTTGACTGTTATTTTTATATGAATGAAGAATTTAAGAGATGCACTTTAATTAATGGACTTCAGTAATATAGGCCTATGTGTCTTCAACTTAAATGTTAAACTCTGTTGGTTCAGGAAGGACGCCATGACAGGCTGATGGCTCCCACAGTTTTTGCTGGAAAAGCACTCTTTGTTTAGCTTAAAGCCTTCAAGTTTACATTGGTTACTGTTTTCTTTTAGTTGCTCTACACAAGTATTTGGCTGAACTTTTTCATATTTTTATTGAATGCTAAGCATCAAATGTTTGTTTCAAGAATGATAAGATGCACTTTTTTCAGTAAGCTGTGTTTTCAAGGCTTTAAGGTTTTATGCTACCTCTAAGAATGTCTTATTTTTTAATTTTAAGAGCAAGCAATAAATATTTTTTGTGAAGGAATTCATGTTTTTTTCATTAAAATATTTAAATCAACATGTATACATCAATATTAGTCAATTAATGGGGAGATAATCGAATCGAAATCGAATCGAAGCGAAATCGAATCGAAGCGAAAAAAATAATCGTTAGATTAATCGATGCATCGAAAAAATAATCGCTAGATTAATCGTTTAAAAAATAATCGTTTATCCCAGCCCTACTGTCTACTTATAGACTGTCTACTTTCATCAGCAAAAATAATTTTGTTTCTAGCTTGTAATCCCCAGTTGAGTAGAGGGAAGTTTTACTGAAATCACCAAAAAGCTGAGAAAAAAGAGGCACAACAAGTGCATCTGGCTGTTTTCAAACCATTCAGAGAGCGCTGCTGCCACCTGCTGGCTCGATTCAATATGCTCTCAAGCTTATCCCCAAACATGATAGATATAATAGACATCTGGGAACATGAAAATAGCGGAAAACGCAATTGACGTACTAGTGCGTCAATGGCAGGCAACGGGCCATGTAAAATTCATTCGCGGGCCGGATTTGGCCCACGGGCCTTGACTTTGACACATGTGGTCTAACTCTTCTTCATGTATTATTTGTACATACTCTTATATACTATTTAAAGTAGTGCCTGTAGGAAGTATATAAGCTAACGGAAGTGTCATTTAGTTAAAAAAAAATGTGGCTGCACCATAACACCAACTCTGCACCTACTCTTTGTTGATCGGTGCCACAGTGTCAGCTGTTTTTTTATTCTTTTATATTCAGTGTATGTGTATTTTATATTACATTGTATCATGCTTTTTATTCTGTTGGTGCACACAGAGTACCTTTTTTTGCAAATGTATTCCAATGTAGTTTTTATACTGCACATGGCTAATAAAATGAATCTGAATCTGATCTGCATTGAATAATATTTGTACATAACGATGACTCTAGCGCCCTCTGGTGCATTATGGGACAATTCTGTGCATTCATTTTGGTTTTGGTGATAAATCCTCCTTACAAACCTGCCGGCCTTCTAAACACATTATAACCTATCAAAAGTGAAAGAGGGTACTGAGTAAATATGTGTCAGCTCTTGCTCACACACTGATTTGGATAGTTTTGATTTGTTTGTGAAAAAGTCTTTGCCTGTCACAGATGTAACACAGGAAGTGATACAACACTTTTGGAGCAGTAAGTAAGTAAGTAGTATTTTTTTTTAAGCGCATTTTTCTGACCAAGGTCACCCAAAGCGCTTTACTTTTCTTGGGTTTCATTAAACTGGCCTGTAGGGGCGAATGAGCAGAGGTGGGACAACTCAGTTTTGCTCCCATTGAAAACCATGTAAATCGTGTCTATTTTGGAGTCAAAGGCTCTCCTCCTGTGCGGTGTACGGTTGTTGTAACAGTCTTAATCGGGGAAACTCAATTCTATGGGAGTACTTAAAATATTTCTCAAAATAGTCTTGATTTTGGGCATTTTTTAACAAAAAAATAACAGAAGAAATTGCTGCGTTTCATTCAGGTGGCCTGCAGGGGGCGCTTATCTGGGAAAGCCTTGATCCACCCCGCCCGCCTCATTCGAGTGATTTTTTCAAAATGTACTCCTTTATATGCCGTGTATTAATATTTACAGTCTATGGTATACACCCGGCAGACTGCACCGCCGGGTACGTCACGTCTGGTCCGGTCCTGTCCCACGTATGCATGGATCTAACTGGATAGGGTATTACTAGCTTGGAAATGAAGGACCCGGGGGATTCTCGCGGTGCTGCAGACTAAACCAGACTAAATTCACGAGGGCTACCCAGAAATTTTCCCCTCAGAACTCAATGTAAACTAAAACAGATCAACCTCAGCTGACAGAGAACCTACAGCTTTCATAAAGGTTGGATTTTGTGGGGATTTTCGTGTCCCTTGTGATCCGGAACTTTTTTTCTTAATTAATCATTCGGTTTACTTTAAATCTACTCTTTAGTGCCACAAACTTTGCTCGTCTGGCTCCCGCTCTAACTCCCGCTCTGATGAGTTCTGATTGGTCAGAGTGCGGCCGAGCCCCTCTGTGCACGTGCATGAGAATCACACACGCGTATTTGGCGCAACGCATCATGGGAGTTCATCCACTGCGCAAAACAGGGAGGACCAGACGACGCCCAAATATAGGTGAGTTCCCATGGATCTTTGCGAGTTCCAGGTGAGTTCCGTCCATGCCGGCACAATGTAGCCTGACTCTCGCCAGACCCATGTAGTTCGCTGCACAAATGCCTCTGGTGGAGGATGGCGGAACTACGAGGGTCTGGCGAGAGTCATGCTAGGCACAATGCGCCACTGAGCACAAACCATTCATTTGAATACGGCGCCATCTTGGATTGGCGGGGCTTGCACATATGTCATTCGCGCCACTGCCTCGATGTCATATCCCAAGAATTGTTGAGGGTCTAGATATTGTTTCATTCTCTCCACACCCCGAACCCACTGGCCTCAAAGCCTTCAACCAACACCATCCATTCATTCACTCATTACATTCAGACCTATTGTGCAGGTTTGTTTTGTGAGATCAATAAAGCTTATTTTATCTTATCCTGATAACTTTCACTTTGTCTCATACCCGCACGCTGCTAACATGTACAGACGTATACAACGGTACTGTTCTGTAACTGGAGTTCAGATAGCACCGGTGGATACAAAGCCAGTACCTGGTTAAGTGAGACCGTGCGCTCCTCCCTGTCCATGTGGCCCATCACACTGAGCTCCTTGTCCAGGCTTTTGTTTACGTTATCTCTGGACTGGATGGTGTGGCGCTGGATCACTCTGGAGTCCACGTAGTTGGAGCTGAGAGTCAGACCATCTCCTAAGTCATCACTGGCTCTGCTCATGTAGGCTTTGGTTTCCAGAATGTAGTCCTTTACAGACTCTGAGAAACAAAACAATAATTGTAAACTCATAAATATCATGAGAATGGCTGGCCTGGTCATGTATGGGGCTATGGTGTGCTTTTAATTACACTGTTTCCACAAATAATTCAATTCAATGCAATTTGAATGTTAAGTCAAAATCTAACTTATCCTGAATAATATGTGGTGTGTTTTTCTTGTTGTGGTGGATTCTGTTAACATGGCAAAAGCCAGATTGATGATTGTGTAGGACTCAAATGAGTTGACGTGTTTGTGAACTCACAAATACAGCAGGCAAGGTTAGGATTCTGCTGCTTAAATGTTCAAAAGTAAAGCTTGATCATCTATTATGCTATGGTAAACATCAAAATCCAATCAATCCATGTGTTTTCTTGGTAGAAACAAAATAAGTATTAAACAAAATCCTATTTCAATCACGAGTTAAAAAATTAATTCCATGACACTAGTAACTAGTTTCTGGTTCTCAAAACAGTTTGGTTTTCATCACTATTGTGCTACATATTTTTCTCGTAAAACAGCCATCGCCAATCATCTCTCAGTTTGATAAAGATAAAATGTTTTTCTTGAAATGAAGATAGCATGCTGTGGTCTGATTTGTTCACAAACTGTTGCTTAAATAAGACAAATGGGCCAAAAACATATTTTTTAAAATGTACTAAAATAAAACCAAATGCATTACATTAAATACCATAGGCCTGTAGGGACGTGACAGGAGGAGAGGCTGGTTCTGATGGTGCAGGGCTCGTCTGGACCTGTGCAGCTGCCACATTCACTCCATAAAGTTAAAAACAATCAAAATAACAGTCGTATGTCAAGTGATTATGACGTGGCACTGACCTGGTGGCAGTGTGGGGATGTTGTATCCAAGGCCAAGAGACACAGGTACTGTTTCAAAGAGAGAACATGTCCGTTTACACTGTGGGTGTGACTATGGAGATATACATATTAAAAAGTGATGTTATATAATATCTATGAGCAGGCACAGAAAGATACCCAACCCTTGGTGTGAATGATACAAAATACAGCATATTATTCATTAAAAAAACAAGCAGCAAAAAATCCATGTGGAGCTTTCAGAGGTTTGATACATTTAAGGATATATTGGTTTATCTCAAAATGTGGCCCTTATAGAAGGGTCTTCACTTATGTTGTAATGTGTGTGGTATAGCCGGAGTCCTGGATCTATAGCCCGTCCATCCAAGGTTCTCCGGGGTTTCTCACTTTTCCCCACTGGTTTTTTTTGAGTTGTTACTTGTTGAAGCAGGTGGGTCTAAGGACAGTGGTGATGATCCGGGACATTTAAGGACATTTAAGGACATTTAAGGACATTTAAGGACATTGGTGATGATCCAGGATATTTAAGGACATTTAAGGACATTTAAGGACATTGGTCATCCGCCCCTTGTATTGTCTGTCCTGTGTTTGCACTTTTTGATTCTCTGATTCAAACAGCCCTACAAAATAACTATAGTCCGGAATCACAACAGCAGTTGCCTCAGAGGACTTTACAAATTTGTTAATTCTCAAACAACAGATCCTCCTGCAGGTGGTGAGTCCACAGGAGCCTTGATCTTTCAGCGGGGGCTTCAGGCAAAGTGGGGTCAAGTGTCTTGCCCAAGGCCACAACAACAGCAGTCATCAATGGGAATCGTGAAGTAGGTATTTTAGTGGGCTCGAGCCCAACGGCCAATGCTCTAACATCTGAGCCACTGTCGCCCGACACCCCCACCAGTGTCCATAAATGTTAAAACATCTCCTAATTTTCCCTGATTATCACTGTTCTTAGACCTGCAAAAAATACAGAGGACAAAACATTTGAGAAACCTCAGGCAGGCCCATATTGAGAGAAGGATCTCCAGACTGTACAGGCTGGAGATTAATCCAGGCCGGGGGAGACCAGTTCACAAGGAGGAAGATGATAAATAGAGTGATTTGCAGTAAAAGTGTCCTCATATTTAAAGGAGCAGTATGAAAAAATCTGTCCAAAAGAGGTTGCCAGATATGCAGACGAATCCAGCTGGGACCATAATATCTGAATAAGAGTTTTGTCAACTTCAAATCTTTAACCAGCACCATTTCACAAAGGCAGTTTTATTCCTTCTTTTGTCATTAATGATTTGAGAATCATAACGAGACCTTTTTGCGGCCACATGTTACTTAACCAGTGAGATTAGCTCGACGCGATGAGTTCAATCACGATACTAGAATGCTTCACTTCATGTATTTTGTGTGGAGATGGGATGTTGATGGTGAAAGTTAAAATCTGTCTTACCCAGTAGAAAAGTTGGGGCCGTGGTCGTGTGTGACAGTCGGACATACGGAGGGATCGGAATCGTCGCCTCTCGACACTCCACCTCAGGAGGAGGAGCAGAGGGAGAAGCCAGCTGAGGAGGAGGAGGAGCAGAGGGAGAAGCCAGATGAGGAGGAGGAGGAGCAGAGGGAGAAGCCAGATGAGGAGGAGGAGGAGCAGAGGGAGAAGCCAGATGAGGAGGAGGAGGAGCAGAGGAAGAGGCCAGCTGAGGAGGAGGAGGAACAGAGGAAAAGGCCAGCTGAGGAGGAGGAGGAGCAGAGGGAGAGGCCAGCTGAGGAGGAGGAGCAAAGGGAGAAGGCAGCTGAGGTGGAGGAGGAGAAGAGGAAGAAACCAGTTGAGGAGGAGGTGGAGCAGAGGAAGAGGCCAGCTGAGGAGGAGGAGGAACAGAGGTAGAAGCCAGCTGAGGAGGAGGAGCAGAGGGAGAGGCCAGCTGAGGAGGAGGAGGAGCAGAGGAAGAGGCCAGCTGAGGAGGAGGAGGAGCAGAGGAAGAGGCCAGCTGAGGAGGAGGAGAGGGAGAAGACAGCTGAGGAGGAGAAGAGGGAGAAGACATCTGAGGAGGAAGAGTTGGAGAGGGAGAAACCAACTGATGAGAAGAAGCAGAGAGAGAAGGCAGCTGATGAGGAGGAGCAGAGGGAGAACCCAGCTGATGAGGAGGAGCAGAGGGAGAACCCAGCTGATGAGAAGGAGCAGAGGGAGAAGCCAGCCGATGAGGAGGAGCAGAGGGAGAAGCCAGCTGATGAGGAGGAGCAGAGGGAGAACCCAGCTGATGAGGAGGAGCAGAGGGAGAAGCCAGCTGATGAGGAGGAGCAGAGGGAGAAGCCAGCTGATGAGGAGGAGCAGAGGGAGAAGCCAGCTGATGAGGAGGAGCAGAGGGAGAAGCCAGCTGATGAGGAGGAGCAGAGGGAGAAGCCAGCTGATGAGGAGGAGCAGAGGGAGAACCCAGCTGATGAGGAGGGGCAGAGGGAGAAGCCAGCTGATGAGGAGGAGCAGAGGGAGAACCCAGCTGATGAGGAGGAGCAGAGGGAGAAGCCAGCTGATGAGGAGGAGCAGAGGGAGAAGCCAGCTGATGAGGAGGAGCAGACGGAGAACCCAGCTGATGAGGAGGGGCAGAGGGAGAAGCCAGCTGAGGAGGAGGAGCGGCGGCTGGACTTAACCCTAGAAGACCTGATGCAAATGAACAAGATTATTTCCATCAAATTCACATAAAGCCCCATTTCCACCAGCCCTACTCTACTTTACTATTTGAACCAGGCCAAGCTGGTGCTAACGTGTTTAAACTACTGGAAGCCATGGTTAACAAGACATTTCCCCGGATACTGGTTTGTGGTGGATAGGTTGTTAGGATATGGCACCAGATACTAAAGCGTATTGTAAACGGAACCAGGTAGAGTAGAGCGGGGTTGAGTAGGGCCAAGTAGGGCTGGTGGAAACAGGGCTTTAGTTGTGCAATACAATATCAAAAGAAAACAATAAATATACAATCATATTATTAGCTCTCGTGAGTTAATGAGGCAACAAATGTGTGGACAAACACACACACACACACACACACACACACATACACACACACACATACACGTTTTTGTTACCTGGTGGGTCCCTTTGACAGGGCCGTTCAGAATGGGACCCATAGACATAATCTTTTTTTACCAAGACTTTAAGTAATACAAAACAGTCAATAGAAACCAAACAACTATTTTAAAGGAATTTTATTTTAGATTTTGTTTTCGAATTGCAGTGATTCTATTTTTGACATAGAATTTAATGCCACTCCATGTCCGATGTCTAAGGTCATCTGGTGAGGCATTAATGCAGGCCAGGCAGTGAGACTTCCCAGGGACCTTTCCAGTCTGTATGAAAGGTGTCATGGTCTTCTCCACAGCCTTCACCTCAGATGCAGACCATGGCTTTTCTTACACGTTCTAGGGAGAGAAATAAAAATATATTAGCAATATACACTCCCAGGGTGAGGACCAAGCAGCCTGGCTGTAATCCCCCACCTGGTACACTTACCAGAAGGGGCACTGCCACTACCATGGGGTGCATCTGGATGAATGGTTGAAGGTTCTCCGCTTGAAGTTTCTTTTAGCCCGTCCGTTTGTGAGAGGATCTCTACTGCTCTCCCTGTCGCACAGAAAATAAAAATACAAGTGGCCTTTAGGGGAAAAAAATCATACATATTTTAATAATATCAAGAATTACCTTCAGGCTCAATTTGTATCTGGTCGAGGCTCTTTCCTTCGAATTCCGTCACTCTTCCCTGCTCCATGGCCATCAACACTTTGCTGATTTTGGCCAGCTCCAGTGTCCCCTCTGGTAGTCTGTAATATTGCCTGTGGATGCGAATGTCATGGCCGAGGAAGTTGGCAAGTATGTCCATCTCATTCTCTTTCATATTGAGAACTGTAGACATAGTAGCTATGTGCTTTCTAAGTTTGGTTGAGGATAGCATCTCTGGATGCACCGCACCACATTCTTTGGCTACCTGGCGTAGGGAGTCTGATCCCCTGATGTGGGTGTCTGCGCCCGGGCGGGAAAAGAAGTATGGGTTATGGTCAGAGATGGAACAGGCCCTTCTGTTCTCCACCAGCACCTCCATCGAAGCAATCATTTCAGGAGTCAAAAGAACCGGCACTTTCCGACTTCTTTTCCCTTTAATTTCAATGCGTTGAAAATGCTGACACAGCTTTTTCTCAAGTTGGGACAGTCCCAGAGCAATGTCAGAATGGATCCCAGTCTTACTTCTTAAGGTAAAGGCTGTCAGTGGCATCTTTGAAACCTCACCTTCCCTTCTTCGATTGAAAATGATGACCTCACAAAGAGTCAAAACTGCCAGTTTAGACCAATGCTTAGACGTTGGCTCACTTATTAGGGTTTGCACATATTCAGGTCGACATACCTCAATATGTGCATGCATGGCTCTAACGTCCTCAGTCAGAGGGAGCAGGTCCGGAGTGTTCCACTTGGCTTGCCGGAGGGTCTGTAGGGCAGCAGAAGAAACACAGACGTCCCACCTCTTCTCAAAAAGCAGCCGGCTTCGTTGGAGGTTTTTAATAAATAGTTCATCAACACAATGCTCCATTTTTGAGTCACATTCAAGAATATCTGCTAGCTTTCTGAGGCTATGGCCGAGTTTGAGGGCCAAGGATGGAGTCTTGTATTGATTTGTTTCCTCATCATATCCAGCCACAGACCTGACTGCATCAATCACATGGTTAAAGTTGGAAGGAATAAAGAAATCCTTAATTGTTTTCAGTTTCCCTGCGGTTTTTGCTTCGTTAATTAACCTACCGACTTCTCTCATTTTCTGCCTAATGTAATCATGCTTTGTCTTATCATGCCCGTGTTTTAAGTACAGGTGCTCTCCGAGTCTCAGAATCCCCTTTTCTGCTTTGACAACACCCGTGACCTCATCCTGATGCATTGCCGAAATTAAAGACCACAGCTTTTTGCTGATGCCCTCCGGTACAGGCTGGGCTAGGGAGCAGAGGGACTGGACCCTACTTCTACCTGGTTTAGCCTGGGCATCTTTCTGTGAAAGCCGGCACCTGGCCACATGCCTCCACAGCGACTTTCGCTTAAAGAAGCTATACCCGATTTTTTTTCTAAGTAGTTCATAAAAATGCTTTTTACTACATACAAGTTGTATCATAATACATCATTTAATTGAAAACTTGAGGTAATTGATTCAGCTGTGTAAGAATTACAAGCAGTGAAATGTGCTGAGTAGAGTCTGAGCGGGCCGCTCTTTCTCCTCCGCTCACAGAACGAGCAGCGACCAGCCTGCGTCCTCTAGCCTCTACAGCGCTGCTTAACACCAGGGCTTCGACTTCAAAATTCGAATATAATTCTAAAATAAAAAATGATGAACAAAATAATTGAATAAAAAAATGTGAACAAATATTAGACAACCCTTGTAATTCGAAATGTATTTAATGACTGCAAATAAAATAGTTAGCTCCCAAAGGTTTCACCAGGACGTGCTAGGCAGGTAACAGCTAAGCTAGCTAGTTGTTTCATGGTAACTTCCGGGTTTTTCGCAATCGCTTTTTGTCACATTGAAACAGTATTTTTGTCATGAAAACGTTAAGAGCAAATTGTGAAATCATCCGTACATGTGTGTTAAGGATTTATATGTGTACTGTATTGTCCGATTGACGTTTAATGGTGTTGATTGATAGATATGTAGTTGTTTATTGAGCGTGGCTAGCTCCGTTGGCTTCTCTACACAGACGAGTGATATTTTACACACCTGAATTACAAACAGAGGTTGCATTGGGGCTTCGGTCATTATTGGTTTGAGAGTTCTGTTATCAAGAAAAATTATCGGAAGAATTGCTGGTGCTGCTTTGAGGAGCTCTATAACAAATTATAATTCAATATTAGAATATATTCTAAGGTTTTAAATGAATACATTCGGACGCGAAACTAGCGGTATTCTTTTACTTATATATTGTGTTAGCAGTGCGTTGCTTTAGTGCCATTTCATCGGTGATTGTTGCACAGCTTACAAGAAGTTGCGCTAATGCTAATGTTAGACAAATAAAACTAGGTGGCTCTGTGTTATGAGAGCGTAGGGGAAATGAGAAGCCATTGAGCGAGTTGGGGGGCGGTGCTAAACATTCAAACATTGCAGAAACGGGTATAGCGCCTTTAAGCAATGCCCCACAGTCTATACAGTGCAAAAACTCACTGGATTTAACTGGGGAATTTGGCTGTTTAGCTGGGACTAAAGTTCCAATGCCGGCCTTTAAAACCTCAAAATTGTGCTCACGGTTTCCACTATTCCTGATCAAATCAAACTGAAGTTTACGTGCTTTAGATTTCACAGGTAGAGCCAATGCTCTGGCTACGTCACTTTCATTTCCATGTTTTCTAGTCAAATGACGGGACATTTTGTGGCAGGACATTGAACAGTAGAGGCAGAAGTGTCTCTTGCTGTATACTCGCCCCCCATTTTTCTTCTTTTGCAGCTGCATGATAACAATCTTATTTGCCTTTGGTTCGTCACTTTCCGAGTCTTGAAGAAAAGTGTTTTTGATTTTTCTTTTTCCATACTTTTTTACAGGTTTCTTCTTGACAGTTAAATCGTCAGAATCTGAGTCGACTTCATCAATTAGGGACTCTTGACTAAGCTGCACAAACAACAAATAATTTGTAATCATTCTATATAACAATTTGAAGTCATGACTTGTAGTCAGCACTTACCAGTGGTTTGTAAGCGTGCGCTTCAGTGTGCTCCTCCATGATTTCTTGCAGCCTAATGAACCACACACTTGCACCTTTTTCTAGCCTGACACCTGATTTCCTCTGTTGTGCTGCTCCATGATTGGCTCCAGCCTGCTGGACTGAAATTGCCCCAGTGTGCCCCTCCTTGATATCCCGCAACCCACCACCAGGGTTCCGACACATAACACACTTTTTTCAGGAAAGTAAACCTCCAGGGGTCCTTTCCATATTTTTACAGAGACTGCATAAGGACCGTTAGAAAAGCATTACCCATTGATTATTAAGCTTGGACCAGTGGGGTCCGGTGTTCGGGCCCCACCACGTAAAACCAGTCCCCATGACGTGAGTGGAATCTCAGGTTATGGAACCCACCAGGAGTTGAAAACAAGTGCATACACACACACACACACACACACACACGTACTTACCTGTGAGTGTTCTTTGTCTTTTGAGCTGTGATGTTGCCTGGGCGCAGTCCCCATTCTCTGGAGCAGACGGGAACATGAAGAAAGTATTTATTAAGTAATGCAACACTTTTTGAAATCACCAACACAGATCAGAGAGTCAGTTAAAGTCAGTTAAAGTCGGTGTTTTCACTGCCATTTGCAGTGAAAACACCACATAGGAATACATTAGCAAAAGTCACCAGTGTGCACAGACAAATACAGTCACAAAAATATAGAGGTGTGTATTGGTCTGTATTGGTCCACAGGGAGTGTGACCAATGTCCATGAATGTTGATAAATGTTGATAAATGTTGATAAATGTTGATAAATGTTGTAGAATTGGTTGACATTGGTCATTGGTCCATAAAGGGCAGATGACCAATGTCCATAAATGTTGTTGAATGTCGAGATTCCGGGATCATCACCACTGTCCTTTCAGTTAGACCCAGACAAGGGTCCAACAGACCCCCCTGCATCGGCAAGAAACAAATTGTGTTAGCCTTAATGCGGAGGACGCTGATTTAAACATAAGCTAGATGACGGCAATTTCCTTATATTTTCCTTATTCTTTATTTGGGTATTTTCTTTTGCGGCAATAGCTGATTGGTCAATCCTTATATGGCTCATGTCTGGATATCTGGATTTACAAAGACAATATCAAAGTATAAACTAGTGGTGAGGGGAAAATCGATTGTGTTCAGTATTGTAAAATTGATACCGTAGAGCAAAATATTGTGATATTTAATTAAATAATGATTTGTTTCACTTTTGAGTTTTATCTGAGTTTATTTGTGTTGTTTACATCTGAGGTTTATATTACTCTATTATTTCTGCTTTTTGTGACTCTAGACCAGGGGTGAGCCTCATGCGGCTCTTTGGCTGGTTCCATGTGGCTCTCGGGTTTTCTCATGACAAGCATCAAAAACGCCTTGGCGGTGGCGCTACCATTCATTCCCTGTGTGGCAAGCTGACCCAAGTAGTAAAGGCCGACTCTACTCCACTCTACCCAGTTTGTTTTTTAAGTAATGGCTTGGCTCTGTTTCTAGCTGGGCCGAGGAGATACCAAAACAATCTGATTTCAGCAAACGTCAATTCTGATTGGTCAGAGGCGCTGTACCTATGGACATCACAGTGCAGAGAAAAGTTAAGAAGCTTAAAAGGGACTACCGTGAAATGAAAGAGTGCAAAAGTGGGGCAGAACCAAAAAGTCTGGAGGTCGTTTGACCAAATGGATACAATTTACGGACATCAGCTAACATCAGCTAACACGCTAACAACACCAGCTACACCAGGAGAGAAGCCTCAATTCTGCCTTGTCCCAGATGTTGAGTTTGAGAGAAATGGTGACGACACGAGTCTCGTAGTTTAAGATGATATTCCTTCAGCACTGCCATTTACCGGGGTTTCATTGTCCTCCGCGAACAAATAAGAATTAGTCCACTTTCTTTTAGAAAAACCTGGCACTCGATGACACTTCGCCTTTTTGACAAAGACATTTTGCTGAGGGTGTCAGTCACAGAACATGCTCTGGTGGAGCCACAACAGACCATCCCTACAGACGCACTCGACTAGCTGCTGAGCGCGGCGCTGCGGCGTGTGGAGCCTCGCAGCACGGCGCAGATTTTTTATTATTTTTTATTATTCTTATTATTATAATTTTACATAAATGAGCCGCAGGCTGTGTCATATCTCTTGGCGGCCGGATTCGGCCCACAGGTCGCATGAATGACACCCCTGAGCTAGAGGGTTAGCATTGTCCAGATAAATACTGTCTATGATTCAGATGTGAGGCCACGTGTCCATGTCTATGTGCTGGTCAGAGGCCGGCTCAGAGCTGGGTCTGACGGCACTGACGAGTCACTAAACTACATTATTACAGTGCAGTTAATAAATTCAATTCAATTCAATGTATTCTTGTGTAGCCCTTGAACACAACAGTAGTTATCTCGGAGGACTTTACAAAACACTTTGCCAACACAGATCAGCGAATCAAACAGTTCAAATACAAGAAATGCAGTGATAAAAAAACACATCGAGCGATTGTTTTATAAGGGGCAGTTGATAAATGTCCATAAATGTTACTGAATGTCTGGATCACCACTGTCCTTTGACCCTTCTGCATCGGCAAGGAAAAACTCGTAAAAATGTCATGTGAAATGTTTTATATTTTTGCAGTTGGTTAAATGAAGTATTGATAAGATTTTTGCTTCTCCCTTCTCCTTTTGAGCTTTGTTTCTTGAATTATATATATACCTGTAAAAAATTAGGTAAAACTGCTCAAATAAAACTACTACTACTAGTTGTAAAACTTCGAGGAGGCCCACACTGTGAGAAAGATCCTCTCCCAGACAGACCACTGATCCAGGACTGAGGCTGTAGAACAACAGCTGAGGCCAAATAAAGTTACTCAATACATAATAAAGTAAGATATTCACCTCTGTGTCGAATTGTTGTACTCGGTTTTGCGCTCGCCGTGCTCTCCTGGGATCCACTCTCTGTGCAGTCTGGTGGAACAGCTTCATCTGGGGAAGGAGATTAAAACTATCATTGCATAGAACACTATTTTTTCATGAACCAGTGATTTTAGCAGATGTGAGTTAGGTAGGCTATGGGTTTTTAAGCATTGTGACAAAAGTAAAACTGCTTTAAGAGGGTTCTCTGCTTTTGAAACATGGATAACATTTTAAAAAAGGCAGTACAGAAATCCCAAAAAAAACTGGAATTACCATGAGACCAATAGATTATTATCCAACGAATAAATGATCATCTCACCGCTCTCAACTTCAGCCTCGTGTGCCAGCAACCCGAAAAGCGCGTCTGGATCTGCAAAGAAATAAACAGAATCAATGATTTAAGGCATGAATGATTGTACATTTGCTTGTGAACAGAGTGTTTGGCTCTGACCTGCTATATTGTCCAGATGTTCCAGATGGTCCTCCTCCATGTACTGCAGCAAATCATCTGCAAGTTATAATCAGGTGTGAAAATGAGCTTTTTCACATATGCAGTCTCCTGTCAGTGTGAATGAGAGCTCACCTGGAAGACCTTGGTTGACGTCTTGCATTTTTCCTGAATAAAAACATAAAATGAAGAATGAGTAACAGACAGTAGATAGATGGAAATGTATGGCACTTTTACATAAGTACTTTCTGAGATTCCGAAATGAAAACCGAACGAGTAACTATAACAAACAATTGCATGTGAGGAGATTGCATGTTCTCCCCATGTCTGGATAGGGTTCCTCCAGGTGCCCCAGTTTCCCCTACCACTAGATACATGTACACAAACACACAATGAGAATAATTCTTGATAAGAAAGCTATTTAGAGACAGTATATAGACGCAAATGTATGGCAGACGTTCTCTAAAACATACGGGGCCATTGTGAGTAACAAGAAGTCACAAATAAGGAAATGGCTTTGGCTCTCGGTGCAAACAAGCAAAAAATAGAAGTAAGTAAGTAAGCTTTATTTATATACCGCCTTTCACAGACCAGAGTCACAAAGCGGTTTACAATTGTTATTTTTTGGGCACTTGTCCTCTCACTCCACACAGAGATGGGAGCGGGGTCGCCGAACAGGAGGCGCATGCCAGACCTATTGTACATATTTTTAGTGGTAGGGGAAACCGGAGAACCCGGAGGAAACCTACGCAGACATGGGGAGAACATGCAAACTCCACTCAGAAAGGCCCTGGTCCGGCCGGGATTCGAACATTCTTGCTGAGAGGCGAGAGTGCTATCCACTCAGCCACCGTGCCGCCCATGGTATATGCATAAATAAGATACCGTTTCTTAAAGTTTCAACTATAAGTGCAGCAAGTACACACAATAGGCATTTATCAGTGCAATTAAGATAAGATAAGATAAGATAAACCTTTATTAGTCTCACAGTGGAGAAATTTCAGTGTCATCGTTGCGCACATTACAGCAGAGAAAGGAAATAAAGTGACTCAAGTTTAAGGTAATGTATTCACAGCATTGTTCCTCACTCTCATAACAGTTTGGTTCCATCACTATATTTCACATTCATGGATGTTTTAGCCCCGGTCACGTCTTTGGATCAACTTTTTAGGTGAAAACTAGAGCTTTTTCTCACTCAGCCAGTCAGCACTCAGTAGTCCACGCGCGATGTTTTCATAAAGATGTGTGGTCTGCGTTGTTTATAACATGTTACTGAAACAATAACCGTCTCTCTGTTTGGACAAATAGCATGGTAATTAAGCCAAAAGTTAGTTACAAATAATACTGAACCAGTCTGATTCGCAGCAGAGCAGTCTGACCAGACAGAATGGCACTGTTTTCCTCTCGACGCGGACTGACCTAGAATGACCCTGGACCCGGACGCGGACTGACCTGGACGCGGGTCTGCAGCACCTTCAGTCAGTGGTCTGTAAAGTAGAAACCCGGAGCGTGTCCTGCCGCTGCACCGTGTTTCTGCAGAGACATTTAGGCCCACGTCCCGCATGTGCCGCTGCTTAAGACAGAACAAAAGTATCAACCGTCTGCCTGGTTACTTTCACTTTCCAGCAGTGCAGCGAGACTCAGAGACCAAGACATGAATGCAAGGATGATAGGCCTATTATCATTATCTTTTACTTGTGTTTTTCTTTATTTTAGTTTGGTTCATGAAAAAGTTATCAGATTAAATTATTGATTTTATTTCTTGACCTTTATTAATCCAGGATATTTCGTATTCCTGTCTTTTGGTCACTACAGTGTTAGATCCAGATTAGGTTTTGGGTGAGAAAAGTGGCTCGATGATAATTGCGTTTCCCTTGAACCAAGGTTTAGTTTAGCCGAACGTTTGATATTCGCCAAAACACTCTCAAAGTTTGTCCGTATTTTCAGTTTCGTTATGTGTGTAGTATTAGATAATGTTCACATTGTTGCCACTCATCAAAAACACTTTACTTAGGCTGCAGCTGATGATTTAAAACATGAAAAACCATGAAGAAGATTAAGGCCCCGTCCCAATTCTGAGGGCCCTGAGTGCCCTCACCAAAAAAGTGCCTTCACATTGGGGACTCACAGGATATTCTCCCTAAGAATTGAGACACCCCCGGATCTAGGGGACAATATGCAAATGACGTGTACCACGTCACACGCATTATTAATGTGTCTGATTTCCCCCCAGATAAGATATGACACTGATATGACTTCATTAAACATAGTATTTATTAAATGAGACGTTTTTAATTCTATTTCATATGAAGATTTGCTATAATTAGGTACAGAACTGCTGCACATCACGCACTAGACAGACATAGAGACAGATACACGCACACAGACACATGTGTACACACACACACACACACTTTTTTGCTTCATCTACATTTTACTCCATACTCATGTCTTTATTGTTTTTTTTTCTCCACTCTGAGATCAGTAAAAAGGTTCTTATCTTGAAGAAAGTAAGTCTGCCTCCACATTTCTGTCATTATTTATTCAAATTACAACAACGTAACCTCTTTAACACATTTATAAAACATTTGGTCTGTGAAAGAAGTGCATCAGAAATACATTGGACAGTTGACTGCAGTCATGTGGCCGTCTGTGCAGTTTCCCTGTTGGAGCAGTAGTCTTGGATACCTGCGGACACAAAACACCAGACGCATGAACAATGACCGCCGCAAATGAACTGAGCAAGTAGTTTTGTCCTTTTCTTTACTTCCTCTCTGGTTTTTAAACATACTATGAATATGACTTTTACTTTAGCACTCTGTGACTTTTACTTTAGCACTCTGTGACTTTTACTTTAGCCCTCTGTGAGTGACTTTTACTTTAGCACAGGTGTGTCCGTCCCTGCAGCTGCTCAGCCACATATTTGGATAACCAGGGTTTTTGATGCTGACCTGGGAAGTACCTGCTCGACCGGCTGGCACAGTTTGTGTGTAGTCAAATATGAAACTAAACACCACCAACATTATTAATTATTATTATTATCATTATTAAGTTCTGATGGATGATTTTGGTGATGCAGCACCTTTCTAGTGTTGTTGAAGCCAAAGCAGAGGACACGTCTGAGGTTCAGTTCATACACTTCAATTTGTAGTTTCCTTTTAACATTGAGAAAAGACCATCCTTGTTCATATTTTCTAAAACTATTTTAAAAAGGTGTTTTCTTATATCCATCTGTTTGTTCATAGTGTTATAAAAGCGTTTGTACTAAAGCCGTTTGCTGATCCTGTGATAATAATTGATTATAGCGTTGTCCTTTACACCAGATAAATAATGTATATCTCGCACATCACAAACTCGTGAAAATGAAATTACTCAATTTATGTGAGGAGTCCTGCCTTGAGCTTCATTCATTTGATGTATTTTTGGTTGCTTGGCAACCAGCCATCTATGGCATTCTTGGTTCTGGACTGGAATGTTATGTTTTGTTTAAATAAAGCTTTTCAAACTACGTTGACGAAACCACCTCCGTGACATCATTCAGAAGTATGGGTATGTTGTGTTGCCTTGGTAACAAGTCAATGATATGTCTTTGTGGATCTGCGCCCAACACTGAGGTTGGTTGGTAGGGTGGTGGGACGGCGCAGGTGTACGAGTCATGTTGCCCAAGGACCAGGACCGGGACAAGGTCCGGGACCCAGACCGAGTACAGGTCGGAACCAGGGCGGAGCCAGAACCCGATCCAATACAGGAACACAACCTGTTCCAGGACCGGTGCGAAGGCCGCGACCCCGGACCAGTACCTAGTACCGTATTGGGAACCGAGCCAGGACCGGACCAGGTCTTAGGGAAAAGACCAGGACCAGGACGGCGACAAGGAGGACAGTATTTTTTTTTTTTTTTTGCAGGTTTTTTATTTGTTGAAAAATAACAGAACAATGAATCATTTTTCTTTCTTTCACAGTTGTGTTTCCTGTTTGTGAACTTTCAGCCAAAAAATCTAAATAAGATCTTTATCTTTATAATTGTAAACATGACAAAATGTGCGAGTTCAAGGTGTATTAATACTTTTGAGAGGCATTGTGGGTATATTTGTGGATCGCCCAAAAAACCCACAACAGCAGTCGTCTCGGAGGACTCTTACAACAACAGATCAGAGAATCAAACAGTTGAAACTCAGGAGATATACAGTAATAACAACAAACACACAGGAGCCATTGGTCCACAGGCAGCGGGACCACCACTGTCTCCAGATCTCATCCAGAATCTTTGGAGGTGGTTGTAAGGCAAAACATCACTGCTCTAAAAGAGATCTGCAGGAGGAACGGGCCAAAATACCAGCAAGTGTGTGGAGAACTTATGGACTTACAGAAAATGTTTGACCTCTGTCACTGCCAACAAAGGGAATATTACAAAGCATTGAGATGTACTTTTGTTATTTACTAAAAACTAAACTATGAGAGAGAGCAGTGAGAAGCATCAACGCACAAATAAATATGAAAAGATAAACACCATTACATTGTATTGTGATTATTTATGATTTTAATACTATCTTGAGCAGCACTTTGAGTTGCCTTGTGTATGAATTGTGCTTTACTAATAAACTTGCCATTGCAAAGAACACACACGAACACACTTTTTTGCTTCATCTACATTTTACTCCATACTCATGTCTTTATTGTTTTTTTCTCCACTCTGAGATTAGTAAAAAGGTTCTTATCTTGAAGAAAGTAAGTCTGCCTCCACATTTCTGTCATTATTTATTCAAATTAAAACAACGTAACCTCTTTAACACATTTATAAAACATTTGGTCTGTGAAAGAAGTGCATCAGAAATACATTGGACAGTTGACTGCAGTCATGTGGCCGTCTGTGCAGTTTCCCTGTTGGAGCAGTAGTCTTGGATACCTGCGGACACAAAACACCAGACGCATGAACAATGACCGCCGCAAATGAACTGAGCAAGTAGTTTTGTCCTTTTCTTTACTTCCTCTCTGGTTTTTAAACATACTATGAATATGACTTTTACTTTAGCCCTCTGTGAGTGACTTTTACTTTAGCACAGGGGTTCCCAAAGTTTTTAGCCCGCGACCCCCATCATAAATGCCCTTCTAACCCGCGACCCAAACCAGGGCGGAGCCAGAACCCGATCCAATACAGGAACACAACCTGTTCCAGGACCGGTGCGAAGGCCGCGACCCCGGACCAGTACCTAGTACCGTATTGGGAACCGAGCCAGGACCGGACCAGGTCTTAGGGAAAAGACCAGGACCAGGACGGCGACAAGGAGGACAAGTAAACTTTCAGCCAAAAAATCTAAAAAAACCCACAACAGCAGTCGTCTCGGAGGACTCTTACAACAACAGATCAGAGAATCAAACAGTTGAAACTCAGGAGATATACAGTAATAACAACAAACACACAGGAGCCATTGGTCCACAGGCAGCGGGACCACCACTGTCTCCAGATCTCATCCAGAATCTTTGGAGGTGGTTGTAAGGCAAAACATCACTGCTCTAAAAGAGATCTGCAGGAGGAACGGGCCAAAATACCAGCAAGTGTGTGGAGAACTTATAGACTTACAGAAAATGTTTGACCTCTGTCACTGCCAACAAAGGGAATATTACAAGGTTCTTATCTCAAAGAAAGTAAGTCTGCCTCCACATTTCTGTCATTATTTATTCAAATTACAACAACGTAACCTCTTTAACACATTTATAAAACATTTAGTCTGTGAAAGAAGTGCATCAGAAATACATTGGACAGTTGACTGCAGTCATGTGGCCGTCTGTGCAGTTTCCCTGTTGGAGCAGTAGTCTTGGATACCTGCGGACACAAAACACCAGACGCATGAACAATGACCGCCGCAAATGAACTGAGCAAGTAGTTTTGTCCTTTTCTTTACTTCCTCTCTGGTTTTTAAACATACTATGAATATGACTTTTACTTTAGCACTCTGTGACTTTTACTTTAGCCCTCTGTGACTTTTACTTTAGCACTCTGTGACTTTTACTTTAGCCCTCTGTGACTTTGTTCATTCTCCTGTTTGTCGCATGGCGCCGTAAAGATGGCGCCGTGGCAAGAGCTCTGGTGTGTGTCGTCTTCTCTGTCTGGTGCACACCGGGGTAGTCTTGCACAGTTTTTCCAATGTGGTTTTACTGCAAATGGCAAATAAATGAATCTGAATCTGAATCTGACTTTTACTTTAGCACTCTGTGACTTTTACTTTAGCCCTCTGTGAGTGACTTTTACTTCAGCAATCTGTGACTTTTACTTTAGCCCTCTGTGAGTGACTTTTACTTTAGCACAGGTGTGTCCGTCCCTGCAGCTGCTCAGCCACATATTTGGATAACCAGGGATTTTGATGCTGACCTGGGAAGTACCTGCTCGACCGGCTGGCACAGTTTGTGTGTAGTCAAATATGAAACTAAACACCACCAACATTATTATTATTATTATTATCATTATTAAGTTCTGATGGATGATTTTGGTGATGCAGCACCTTTCTAGTGTTGTTGAAGCCAAAGCAGAGGACACGTCTGAGGTTCAGTTCATACACTTCAATTTGAAGTTTCCTTTTGACATTGAGAAAAGACCATCCTTGTTCATATTTTCTAAAACTATTTTAAAAAGGTGTTTTCTTATATCCATCTGTTTGTTCATAGTGTTATAAAAGCGTTTGTACTAAAGCTGTTTGCTGATCCTGTGATAATGATTGATTACAGCGTTGTTCTTTACACCAGATAAATAATGCATATCTCGCACATCACAAACTCGTGAAAATGAAATTACTCAATTTATGTGAGGAGTCCTGCCTTGAGCTTCATTCATTTGATGTATTTTTGGTTGCTTGGCAACCAGCCATCTATGGCATTCTTGGTTCTGGACTGGAATGTTATGTTTTGTTTAAATAAAGCTTTTCAAACTACGTTGACGAAACCACCTCCGTGACATCATTCAGAAGTATGATGTGTTGCCTTGGTAACAAGTCAATGATATGTCTTTGTGGATTTGCGCCCAACACTGAGGTTGGTTGGTAGGGTGGTGGGACGGCGCAGGTGTACGAGTCATGTTGCCCAAGGACCAGGACCGGGACCAGGACCGGGACCCAGACCGAGTACAGGTCGGAACCAGGGCGGAGCCAGAACCCGATCCAATACAGGAACACAACCTGTTCCAGGACCGGTGCGAAGGCCGCGACCCCGGACCAGTACCTAGTACCGTATCGGGAACCGAGCCAGGACCGGACCAGGTCTTAGGGAAAGGACCAGGACCAGGACCAGGACGACAAGGAGGACAGGTATTTTTTTTTTTTTTTTTTTGCAGGTTTTTTATTTGTTGAAAAATAACAGAACAATGAATCATTTTTCTTTCTTTCACAGTTGTGTTTCCTGTTTGTGAACTTTCAGCCAAAAAATCTAAATAAGATCTTTATCTTTATAATTGTAAACATGACAAAATGTGCGAGTTCAAGGTGTATTAATACTTTTGAGAGGCATTGTGGGTATATTTGTGGATCGCCCAAAAAACCCACAACAGCAGTCGTCTCGGAGGACTCTTACAACAACAGATCAGAGAATCAAACAGTTGAAACTCAGGAGATATACAGTAATAACAACAAACACACAGGAGCCATTGGTCCACAGGCAGCGGGACCACCACTGTCTCCAGATCTCATCCAGAATCTTTGGAGGTGGTTGTAAGGCAAAACATCACTGCTCTAAAAGAGATCTGCAGGAGGAACGGGCCAAAATACCAGCAAGTGTGTGGAGAACTTATGGACTTACAGAAAATGTTTGACCTCTGTCACTGCCAACAAAGGGAATATTACAAAGCATTGAGATGTACTTTTGTTATTTACTAAAAACTAAACTATGAGAGAGAGCAGTGAGAAGCATCAACGCACAAATAAATATGAAAAGATAAACACCATTACATTGTATTGTGATATTTATGATTTTAATACTATCTTGAGCAGCACTTTGAGTTGCCTTGTGTATGAATTGTGCTTTACTAATAAACTTGCCATTGCCAAGAACACACACGAACACACTTTTTTGCTTCATCTACATTTTACTCCATACTCATGTCTTTATTGTTTTTTTCTCCACTCTGAGATTAGTAAAAAGGTTCTTATCTTGAAGAAAGTAAGTCTGCCTCCACATTTCTGTCATTATTTATTCAAATTAAAACAACGTAACCTCTTTAATACATTTATAAAACATTTGGTCTGTGAAAGAAGTGCATCAGAAATACATTGGACAGTTGACTGCAGTCATGTGGCCGTCTGCAGTTTCCCTGTTGGAGCAGTAGTCTTGGATACCTGCGGACACAAAACACCAGACACATGAACAATGACCGCCGCAAATGAACTGAGCAAGTAGTTTTGTCCTTTTCTTTACTTCCTTTCTGGTTTTTAAACATACTATGAATGTGACTTTTACTTTAGCACTCTGTGACTTTTACTTTAGCACTCTGTGACTTTTACTTTAGCACTCTGTGACTTTTACTTTAGCACTCTGTGACTTTTACTTTAGCACTCTGTGACTTTTACTTTAGCACTCTGTGACTTTTACTTTAGCACTCTGTGACTTTTACTTTAGCACTCTGTGACTTTTACTTTAGCACTCTGTGACTTTTACTTTAGCACTCTGTGACTTTTACTTTAGCACTCTGTGACTTTTACTTTAGCACTCTGTGACTTTTACTTTAGCACTCTGTGACTTTTACTTTAGCACTCTGTGACTTTTACTTTAGCACTCTGTGACTTTTACTTTAGCACTCTGTGACTTTTACTTTAGCACTCTGTGACTTTTACTTTAGCCCTCTGTGACTTTTACTTTAGCCCTCTGTGAGTGACTTTTACTTTAGCCCTCTGTGAGTGACTTTTACTTTAGCACAGGTGTGTCCGTCCCTGCAGCTGCTCAGCCACATATTTGGATAACCAGGGTTTTTGATGCTGACCTGGGAAGTACCTGCTCGACCGGCTGGCACAGTTTGTGTGTAGTCAAATATGAAACTAAACACTACCTACATGTTTATTAATTATTATTATTATCATCATTATTAAGTTCTGATGGATGATTTTGGTGATGCAGCACCTTTCTAGTGTTGTTGAAAGAGGGGCGAGGCCTTTCATCGCCGCTTGCGGCTTTAATTACATTTGAAATGGAATGAGTTACAGTGTTTAATAAGTCATCTACAGTGGATGAGTTGAAATGGAATGAGTTACAGTGTTTAATAAGTCATCTACAGTAGAGCATGGGGCAATTTCGAACTTGATTCTTTCCATAAAAAGAGCGTCTGTTCCATCCACTATGTGTCTTCGCCTCAGAACTGTAGGTTGAGCGGGTGGTTTAGGAATGACTGACAGGTTAAAAAAGACACAGTAATGATCGGACAAAGCAATATTGACCACTTTAACATTTGTGATGTGAACTCCCTTCGTTATTAGAAGGTCGAGACAGACAGACAGACAGACAGACAGACAGACAGACAGACAGACAGACAGACAGACAGATAGACAGATTGATTGATTCTTTATTCATCCCCATATAGAAGAAATTCAGGTGTCCCGTAGCAGCAAACAACTAAAATATATGCAACAGCCCTTCAGGTCACAGCAGCAGAGGACATAGACATGGGCAAGTATTTCTAAATCATAAATAATCATGTACATTAAAAATGTACCGACAATGTTCTTCATTGTCGGAGAAGAAGCCTGTCTCACATTTTCAGGTTAAAAAAAAAGTCTATATTTGAAATGCTAAAAACTAATCTTGCTTGTCTGCAGTCCCACGGCGCTGGCATGATCATAGGATGTATTCTTTATCGATCAACGTTTCTCTTCAGGTTTTCTATGGAGCTTTACTTGACTTTGAGACAATGACATGGGAATGGAGGAGGAAGTGTTTGGGAAGGATCAGAAGGGATTTGATGGTTTTCCGAAGCTCTACTGTGTATCCCAGAACTGTATAACTTGAACTGAAGCCAAGTCTAACAGGGAGTTTCCTTATTGCAATAATCACAGCCATTTATCTTTCTTTGCAAACACGCGCACGCACATACAGGCTCACACACGCACACACACGCACACACATGCTCACACATACACACACACATGCTCACACATACACACACACAGATAAGCTCATACACACACATACACGCTCACACACACAAATGAATATATATACAGTCTAGGAGATGCACACACACACACACACACACACGCTCACACACAAATACACGGACACACATACATGTTCACACACACACACACGCTCACACACACACACACACACACAAACGCTCACAGACACACACTCATATGCACCAATACACGCTCACACACACACGCACACACAGAGAAGCAGGGTCATGTACACACACATACTCACCCACACAAAAACGAACTCACACATGTATGCAAATGCACACACATACACACACACACATACACATACGCACACTCATAAATGTTATAGAAGTTTTTGGAATGCATCATTGACATAATGGGTTTCTCAAGTTTCCTTTTACAAAGTGATTTTCCATCGGACTCGCTCTGATGTGGAGACTGAAGCATTTTGAAATATCTGGAGATCAATGGGTCGTGGATGATGCTGACATAGACATTGTAAGTGCTTTGTAGTAGTTAGCTGAAGAGAGGTGAAAAAATACTTCAAACTCCATCATCATACAAGATTAAAACAATAGCACAGTCCACAGTTGATACCAATGCAGCACATGGAGGAGATGTGCAAAAAGCATGTGACGGGTTTTTCAACTCAATGTATTTTTGTATAGCCCTAAATCACATCAGTAGTTATATCGGAGGACTTTAGACAACTGTTGAATTCGCCAACACAGAATTAGTCCAACATACTTTCACATTTCTCCTCACAAACTTTGACTTTATTGGTGTAAACTGGGATTTATATGTTAAACAGGAGTCTTGTTCCACCAAAATAGTTCCAAATCAGATATCACAGTACCCCATTGTACGCACTTTAATGCAGTACCAGCCCCCAGTGCTAAGCGTTTAAAGATGGTATTTTGTTTGAAATATGGATGACTTATTTAAGACAGTTGAACAGGTCAACAGAACAAAACAAAACAAAACAAAACCATGTGGTCTGTGACATCACATTAAGTTTAGTTGGCCATTGCTCATTATATTTAGCAACGGCGGACTCAGAGGTCCCTCACTATGACGCGGTTCTTCTTTCCCGGTGTAAGTCGGTTTGCACTGCCTTGTCGAGATGCACTGCAGCTGTTTGTGATGTAATGCAAACCTGCGCATGCGCTTCTCACGGCAGCCAAAGCAAACAAAGACGGCGGACATTAGGTCCATGAACTGCTTTCAAAGTTTAAATATGAATGAATAAAGACACAAATGTCACTTTTGATGCAATTTGAGGCGAGATATTGATGGTTTTACGTGGTAATATGTGTGTTTTAAGAGTCAAAGCAGTCAACTGCTCTTGTGAAACCACACTGCTACTGCTTTGATCGCGTCCTGTGGCTAACTCAACCGCTGTTAGCATGCAACTGGTCTGTCCGGGTGATAATGGAGCCGACACTGTGGTTTTTTTGTTTATTTTGTATTGCTGTGTGTGTTTGCTGTGCTTCTAATGACCCGTGTGCCTTAGCTACCCCGACCACCTGACTGTGCACGGGGCAGGGGCAGGGGGAAGCCCCCGTTTAGCCTAGCTTTAGCCATCTCCTTTGCTGCTAACAGAGCCCGTGGGGAGTAGCGCCACAATCTTGACCAGCGATTACATTTGCTAAACATTCCTATCGCTCCTGCTTCAATTTCTTGATAGAACCAGACCGGATTACTTTACTTTTTTCGTCACTGCCAAACTACAACCTGCCCGTTCGGCGCAAACTCTTGACGTCACCGGCACCGACCTACAACACCCGCCTTCCGCGCTCTCTGAGTAGCCGGTCGAAATACGGCCGATTGTAATCGCTAACACAGGGACCAGACCCAGACGTTACATGCAGTGAAATGATGATTTATGAAAGTTGGAGGTTCTCTGTCAGCTGTTTTAGTTTACATTGAGTTCTATGGGGAAAATTTCTGTGTAGCCCACGTGAATTTGTATCTGCAGTACGCGAGAATCCTTCAGCTCCAAGCTAGTAACACCCTATCCAGTTATTATAATAGATCCATGTGTCATACAGTGGTGTGAATGACAGGATTTTTAATATAGGAAAAAAACATCATAAACAGCTGCGGTAGTGTGTCTTGTCAGGCAGTAGGTTTTGGTTTGCTTGCGTGTAGGTAATAACCAGCTACAACAGCACCATCTGCTGGTGTACTGCTAGAACAACCACATTACACTTACGAATCTGTTTGACACACGCTTGGCGGCAGAGGTGTGTCAAAACGTGGTTATTTACACACAGATTGTTCTGTTACAGATACAAATGTCAAATTACACACACAAGAAATCTGTTTACGCACGCACACAGTCCAAGCTACACTTGCGAATCTGCGAAGGTAGAACTGCGTCAAAAGATTTGTGTGTAAAAAAAAACATTTTTTTTTTTTTTACACACAAATCTTTTTACGCACACACAAATCTTGATACGTACATACTAATCTATTTACACACGCAAAAATATTTCTTTTACGTACATACAAATCTATTTACGCACGCACAAATCTTTTTACGTACACACAAATCTGGTTACGCACGCACAAATCTTTTTACGCACACACAAATCTGTTTATGCACACACAAATATTATTGAAACAATAATAGCTCCATAACAACTATTTGCTGAAAAATTTTGTTATTTTGACGTACTTTTTTAATTTGACCTTTATCTAACCAGGAAAGTCCCATTGAGATTAAGAACTTTTTTTCAAGAGAGCCCTGGACAAAAGTTACACAGTTACATAAAATTACAGATTACAGAAACAGTTAATAATGACATCTCAAATGCTCTCAGTCTGGATCTAAAAGCTTTCAATGTTCAATAAATTCAGTTAATTTCCGTTGATGTTCAAGGACGGGTCATAAAACTCATGCCATCATTTTTACTTTCTATTTGACAAGTAATCCACAGGTCATCTGATTACTCCGCAGACACAAGTGCTTTTACCAGCAAGCAATAAAAAAATAAAGGTTGTAATTCAGGCAGTTGCGGAGTCAATCAATTTCCTTTTTTTAATTCTTCTTTACAATGCTTCCACTTTCTTATTCATTTGACAATTTACAGGAATAACCAGATCCAGTCAAGTGGGTTCTAAGTTACAGCCAATGCAATCATGTCTGGTGGTTTACAACACAGCAGACAGGATTATAGGAATTACAGCTTAATCTTAATTAATGGCTCTCTGTTTTGTCACTGGTTTGTTGTTGTATCAAGACGTAATCTTTGGGCCGCAGACTTCTATCTTAGTGCAAAACAGCAAACTATTGTCTTGGCTTTGGCATGACAATAGATTGTGTTTACTGTCAGCTCATGTGCGTGCAGAAGAAGTAAAAGTGAAACGTAAGAAGTTTCAGGATAAAGTCACGCAAGCTGCAAAACACTTGAAAAAATAGGATACGCCCTGATTTACCAAAAATGTCTTGCTAAACACATCTTGTCTATGGACTTAAGCATTTCTTTGTGAATTGAAATCACGGCGGCACGGTGGCTGAGTGTTTAGTACTCTCGCTTCTCAGCAAGAAGGTCCTGGGTTCGAATCCCGGTCGGAACAGTGGAAGAGTGGAGTTTGCATGTTCTCCCCGTGTCTGCGTAGGTTTCCTCCGGGTGCTCCGGTTTCCCCTACCACTAAAAACATGCACAATAGGTATGAATGTAAATGAGAGAGTGAATAGATGGTGTTGATTGGGGGCTGATGGTCCAGTGTGTTCGGCGACTCGCTTCTGTCATCACCGTGTGTGGAATGATCGGAACAATATCTGACTCTGAACGTTGTAAAGTGCTTTGGGTCTGTACCTTGGTCTGTAAAATGCGCTATATAAATAAACATTACTTACTTACAATCACTCAATAATTTCTCTTGCGCAACTTGAAATATACTTAAACTGTATCAATGCAGATGTCAAACTGCTCGTGCTACGTGAATTATGGCATCTCTACACCTTTACAAAACCAGCTTTGTCGCTAAAACTGGCACTTCTACAGCAACCCGTTCATTAAGGTGCGTTGTCCCCGTTCAAATAAATCTTTTTTTTTTATATGGCGTGGTCAATATTTGTGGTTTAGTTCTATCTGCCTTTGTACATCATAAATCTGTTTTCTCCCATGCAAGTCACGCTGATCACTTAAGCACACACAAAAACTCTCGGTGCATGTATAGAGAACAGGACTGAACAAAAGCAAGTATGCCTGCAGCAGTAAAACATGTATTTAATGATTGTGGTTGGAACAGTGCACGCTGTTCCAACCACATGACAGACACTATCTACAGTGACTCTTCCTCATCCGACAATGAGGACATAAGCTTCCCTCAGGAGGAAGAACTTGAAGTTTTTTCATTCATGGATGATAGAATTAACCAGCTAAGTGATGTGGACCCTGACATGCATTTTTTTCATAATATATGTCGTAACTGTAATTATTATCAAGACAATCAAATGTCACTATTAGAAAAATCAGAAAGCATGCCAATAGTTCATTTAAATTGCCGTAGCCTTTATGCTAATTTTGAACAAATAAAAGATTATCTGAATTAACTTAATCTGAACGCAGCTGTAATTGCACTATCGGAAACTTGGATAAAGGAAAACAAAATTGGGAATTTTGAGCTTGAGGAGTATCAAATGTTCAATCAAACCAGAAAACATAAATCAGGTGGTGGAGTAGCATTGTATGTACATAAAGACTTTAATGTTAAACTGTGTGATAAAATGACAATGGCAATCGATCATATGTTTGAATGTGTGACGATAAAAATAACTCTTGAAAACAGAAAAAATATATTAGTCTCTTGTATCTACCGTGCACCAGGTGCAGATATTGAAGGTTTTATTGAACATATTGAAAAGATATTCACTTATAGTAACCACAGAGATGTCTTTATTTGCGGAGACTTTAATATCGACTTACTGAAAGTAAAATCTCATAAACCCACTGAAAAATTGGTGGACACCATGTACAGTCTGTCGCTTTACCCCTTAATCACACGCCCCACAAGGATAACTGCACACGGTGCAACATTGATTGATAATATCTTCACAAATGTTCTTGACAATATGACAAGTGGAATACTGTTTAACGATATCAGTGACCACTTACCAGTATTCACTCAAAATACAACAAAAAATTCAGAAAAACAAAAGTAAACTTATGGTTAAGAATGTAAGATTAACATCTGAGTGCTCAATGAACGCTTTCAAGCAGAGTTTGTCAGATCAGGACTGGAATAACGTTCTTGGAGAACAAGATGTTAATATTGCATACTCACAATTTGTTGACACAATCAAACAGTTATATGATCAACATTGTCCTGTGGTAACGCACAAATACACACAAACAAAGATATGTGTCCCATGGATGACAAAGGGATTATTGAACGCATGTAAAAAGAAAAACGTCTTATATAAAACATTTATAAAAAAGAGAACATTGGAAACCGAAACGAAATATAAAAAATATAAGAATAAATGAACAAGTATAATAAAAAACTGCAAAAGAAATTTCTATAGAAATATGATAGAGGTTAACAAAAACAATATGAAAGGACTATGGAAAGTCTTAAATCATGTAATGTCTGAAGACATGGAGAAAGCTAGTTACCCAGATTACTGTATATGATGGCAAACAATGACAAAATTACAGAAGGGGAGGGTGTAGTTAATCCCAAATTGTTCTTGTTGTATATAAATGATCTGTGTGAAGTCTCAACAAAGTTGAGATTTATTTTATTCGCGGACGACACAACAATTATTGGTTCTGGCAAAGATCTACAAGTGCTTGTCTCAGAGGTCACAACTGAATTATACAAATTGAAAGATTGGTTCTGTAGAAATAAACTGTCGCTGAATATATTGAAAACAAAAATGATTCTTTTTGGTAAACGTAATAGTGATATTCAAATTAAAATCAATATTGATAATGTTCAAGTTGAACAAGTCAAAGAATATACATTTCTAGGTGTGATCTTCAGTCATAAGGCTAGCTGGAGACCATAAATAGATAGCATTCGAGGGAAAATGGCAAAAAATGTGGCAATTATGGGCAAATGTAGATTTTTTCTGGACCAAAAGGCTCTCTTCACCCTGTACTGTTCCTTAATCCTACCGTACATAAACTATTGCTCAGAGGTCTGGGGAAATACCTTCAATAGTCATTTAGAGGTTTTATATAGACTTCAAAAGAAGGCCATAAGAATCGTTCATAACGTCGGTTATAGGGACCACACAAATATACTGTTTTTAAAATCAAACACAATGAAATTTGATGATCTTATAAAATATAATACTCTGTTACAGGTATATAAAGCTGTAAATAACCAGCTCCCTAGCAACATACAACAAATGTTTGGTAAAAGAGATGGAAGATATGACCTCAGAGGCACTCATAACCTCAAAGTCCAAAGTGTTCACTCTTCCTTAAAAAGTTTCTGTATTACCCGGAGAGGTGTACATTTGTGGAATAATCTAGAGGAACCCTTAAAAGATGTTGCTTGTTTACAGCTATTCAAAAAACGATACAAGAGAAGTGTGTTTGAGAAATATGCTAAAGACATGTAATCTGTTAAGTATTATCGTGAATCTGATTAACCACATCATTGCCGAAAGAACCAGTGTCACCAACCTCAAATTCAAAGCACTACCCGGCACAGGACATAAAACCTTACACAATACATAGTTAGGGCAGCAGGGAGTGGCTAGCTGATGGGGGGGTCTCTGCCCTCAGCCAACTGGCCACGTCACGCCCTTGCTTTTTAATGCATCCCACTTAAAAAGGCAAACAACAAAAAGTAATTCTACAGTCACAACCAATATTTTATAGTGAATCGAGAATGACGGCAAGAGGACATTCTACAAAAATGTGTAGTGCAAATAAATTATGTGATTTTAAAATGGGAATGATGGTAAGGGGACTTATAATCATGATTATGTATTGTTGAGAAAGAAAAATTATGACAAATGTAATGCAAATAATAATGAAATCCTGATCAGTCAAAAGATTGATCGGTATTCTTAGGTAATGATGGTATATGGTTATCATACGAAATGAATAAAATTTATATATATATATATATATATATATATATATATATATATATATATATATATATATATATATATATATATATATACACATATATATATATATTATACAAACATATATATATATATATATATATATATATATATATATATTTTGTGTATGTATATATATATATATATATATATATATATATACAGTATATATGTGTGTGTGTGTGTGAGTGGGTGTGTGTGTGTGTGTGTGTGTGTGTGTGTGTGTATGTGTATGCATGTGTATATATGAATATATAAACCCAAATAAATAACAATAATGATTATTTTACCTTGGAAGTCGTGTGAAAAACTTGTGATATATTGTATAATCATGAATGCTTTTCTAATCAATGCTGACGTGTGTTTGGTTAATGTGGACAACTGTAATCGTAGAATTGATTGTGATCATGGATGAGCACATCCACAGAGCCTTGGGTGTGCCTATGTATGGAAATGATCATTCACTAATTGCTTGTAAGTAAACAGGCACATGCACCCTCTGATGTGCATGTGCCTGGGTAACTCAGGAACTCGTGTTTATTGTATGTAAACTGTATGATGCCTGTATTCACGGTTATTGTCTGCAGCTTAAAGTGATCACTTGGAACAGGGGGTGGGCACTAATAAGCTTTCTTGCTTCAGCCTACCCCTTTTGAGCCACTTTATAACAGTGTAACCTTGTAACAATGAAAAATATGTTTGTAAAATGCTCAAATAAATAACAATCAATCAAAGAACACACCTCTCCGGATTGTAACCCATCCGTTGTCCCAAACTCACACTCAAACATTCTCCTTTCGTTTTTGTTTGTTTTTTTCTTTTGTGTTTTTCTTTTTCCCTTTTGTCCTTGCTTTGTGTTTTTTTGTTATGCTCATACGATTGTCTTGATTTTTAATGTCCATAAATAATAATAAAAAAAACATTTGGATTCACCCTGACCTCTTGTACATGCTTTTAGAGGTTGGAGGAAACCTATGCAGACACAGAGAGAACATGCAAACTCCATAGAGAAAGCCAATGACTGGAAATGGAATCAGACCCAGGACCTTGTTGCTGTGAGGCACAAGCGCCACCATGTCTCCTATAATTTGTCGTTTCATACCAGAGACATTTCTCATAAGTCTTGTGCTTGTCACCATAGTGTTGCTTATCGCCAGGAGACCAAGATTGCACAATAGCAGTAATATCTCAATAAAGACGTTCCTCTTTACCAGACAAGGAAATATGTCGACTTGACTTTACTGTAACAAAAATGAAAACAGTTTTCCTATAAACACTGAGCATGTTGTGTGTATAGCTACAACTGCATCTGAGGCAAGAGGATTTCGAGGGGAATTCAACAGATTTTGTCCAGATGTTTTTTTTACATGTTTAAACGTGAATGTGATTGGATTTCCATATTCATTCAATCCACCGAAAACATGTCTTCTCCATCAGGAAACTTGGCTCAGTTAAATTCTATACAAGCCATCAGATTTTCCTCTCCACTCCCAGTCTCTCATAAGTCTTCCCTCTTCACTGCCAAAAGAAAGTAGCAGTGGTCCAGGTCTGATTGAGCTAACCAACGGGACAGCAGAGGTTATATTGTGGTCGGGTCTCTGGGGTTAGGAATTCTGTCTATGAAAACAGTGAACAGAGTTGGTGCTAAGGGGCAGCCCTGGGGGAGGCCAACGTGTACAAACAGAACTGGTGGCATTTGCTCTCAAGCATTTCAGACATTTTCTATCGCAGAAAAGTACATGCCGCAAATATTACACAGAGAACCTTTAAAGCAAAAGGGTTTTTTCCTATAAAATTTCTATCATTACATGGATTCAAAGAGATGATTTGAGACTATATAAAGTTAGTACAAAAGTCCATTGATTGTGTTTATTCAATGAACTTATTACAGCCCCCAATGATTAAATCTCAAAGTCCAATCTTTCCATTAATTTCCTCCCTGAAGAATTATGAATCTGAGAACACTCACATCTCTACCCAGGAAAAGAAGGATGCAGGCAATTCTGTACAAACCAATGACTACTTGATTAGCCATTTGCTGTAAAACCACATTGGAAAAACTGCTGTGCGAGACCAGTGTGCGCCAGTATACACCAGAGCTCTTGCTTTTTTTTTTCCTTTTTTTTTACCGATATACTGTAACAGGAGTTTTAAACCATTTCCAGATGTCGTCTTTCCTCACAAAAACGGCTTTGCAGGATGGTCCAAAAGTCAGCTCTTGGCCCAACGCTACGTTCCAGGTGTGTGTCAATGCTGAGGGGAGTATATTCTTATGGACCGCTATAGTTTAGCCGCTGTGGACTTCAGGAGGAACTCGTTAAATGCATGGGGCTGGTGTCGGCTACAGAACAGAAGAATGAGGAGCACACAGCACAAGATAAATGAACAATATGTCTGCACTAAAACAAAATAAAATCACTAACTTTAGCATAAAAAAGAAGCAAGTATAGCATCTCTAGCTTTAGCATAATGAAGAAGCAAGAATTAATCTTTGACTTCAGCATAGATTTTTGGTTTTAAAAAGACCTTGTGGGGACTGATATAAAAGATGGCGGGAGCTCGTGGACTATGTAAAAAGGAGATATTTATTTTACGTAACTTACAATCAATAAAAAAACAGAAACGTGTATAAACAAAAACTCTCTTTTTTTGGGCCCAGTGCCTGTCCCGGGCAGATTGGATCCAGCAGGTGTGGGCCATGAGCCAGTGGGTGGTGCAGAGGCGGCCGAGCTGAAGGGGTGGAGGCAAAAGGAAAAATACAAAGGCAAGGCCCATTGTCATCTCAGGGACATTATCTTTTGGCTCTAAACTTGTTTTGATCATCTGATATCATCTGTTTTTTTCCAGGTCACTTTTGAATGTGGAGTTTTAACTTAAGCTTTTGTTGACGTTTCATAAGATTTATTCGTCCCACAGTGGGGAAATGTCAGTGTTGCGTCACCGGTTACAGAAGGAAGGGAATGAGGAGCACACAGCACAAGATAAATGAACTCTATACTAAATAAAATAAAATCTCTAACTCTAGCATCAAAAAGAAACAAGTATAAAATCTCTATCTCGTAAACTGGACTTAGCACGTAATACTAAAAAACATATTACGCGCTAAGAGCTGATTGGCTGAGTGAGGGCTGGTCCTCCCTTATCCACTGAAAAAGCTCATTTAAAGCTGGGACTGAGGCCAAAAATACATGCAGATGAAAACAGGTGATGGAATTTAACTATTTAAAAAAATATATAATTATATACGGATTTTAATACATAGTTATTTCTTTTATAGTTGTCATTTCAAAGTTAGGCATTCACTTTCTCTCAATCAGTTTCATTGCAGTGTTTTGATCATATCCCTCTTCCCTTTTTGAGACTATTGCAAAAGTCTGTCTCTAACTTTTCATATATTTGTGTAGCAGTCTCCAATTTCTTCCTTGCACGCTCACTCATCAATGCATTTGGGTCATGTGCGTACCATTACCCATGCACCATCTCTCCCTCTCTCTCTGCTTTGCACACAATACAGAATACTTACAAAGAAATGAAACTCATGGAGAAGCCCTTGCAAAAAAAATAAAAACCCGGCACGCAGCTAGAGACAACAGACAAGGCTAACGTGTGATATGCACAGGAACGATGAGGACAATAATCACAATATTTTGGGGATAGCTGGAAGATTTGCCGGCCTTATCAGACGTCTGGCAGATACAGAGCAGTCCTAAAGGCCAGTGTAATTCCAGAGGGAGGGAGGAAAACAGAACCTATCAAGAAGTACTTTGTGGGAGGCAGCTGTGTTTAGATCTACTACAACTATTATATACTGTTGAAGCAAAAATAAGTATTACGATATATGATGAGTCAACCAAGTACAAATATATTACTACTACTGGTACATAACTCAATAGGTTATCTACTATAAAGCAATTTTCACAAGGATCAACACAAAAATATTGCTCTAAGTAATGTACTAGAGAGCAGTATTTATGGAGATCAACACGAAAATTTTGCTCAAAAAGTAAGGATAATAATACTTCTACTACCACTACTGCTACTTCTGCTATCGGTATACAGTAAATACTATCTAGCATAAAGACTGTTTGTGATAGCCTTTCTGAAAACTGCTAGAAGACCATAAAGACTCACAATGTTGCACAAAAGTAATGATAGAAAAGAACGCTGCATGTGCTAAAGTACTGCTGCACCATCCCTTACAGCTACTACTGCTGCAATCATTTCCACTCATGTTCTGTTGCCAAAGAAAACCATAACTAAATAGACACGGGACACATGATAATACATCATTAGAAGCTGCACCTCTGTGTCATGTGTTGTATAAAATAAACATGCTGCAAAATGCACAATGTTTTAAATGAAGCCAAAAAAATGCAGTAGAAACAAAACATGAAAAATAAGTTTAAATGCAAGAGAACGAAAATAGGAACTGTCACCACTAGAATGACCTCGGGCCCTCAGGCAATTAGCACTCGGCCTGAGCGACAAAATGAAACTTATAAATATCCTGCTTAACTTTCTGTTTGCGTGGCCCGCTCATCAGTGTGTCTTATATTTATCAATGCCTTTTACAAAATGCAGCTATTTACTGCAAAAAGTGCGTACTACTACTTTTACAATGAGAAAGTAGAGTTCAGATGAGGTGATAACAAGTTTGATCCAAAGGTTTTGGGCAAGTATAGACTCAGCAGCCTGGAGCGTAGGCCGATCTGTGAGCAACATGACTCCCAGAAATCTGAAACTTCAGAAGTCTCAGAGCAGTCATTTCGTCGACTTCCGTTTAAAAACAATTGAATTCTGAAAGAATCTTAAAAGAAAGTGAGTTTGTTTTCCATCAGATTAAAAGTAAGTAATTTATAAGGTTCTTTACCTTTACTTACTAAAACTTGTGAATATAACTTGAAATACAGCAAAGACAGTTTATTGAAATGCTAACTGCTGACAGTAGTGTGTTGCTATGGCAACTAGCAGTTGCAATGAACTGGAGAGAAACTAAACTGAAGCAGGACCAGTCCAGAACCAGCACCTTCAGAAAAGGGGTTTTAATGCCAAAGACAAAAAATGGCTACATTTGAATTGTACTTTCAAATAAATGTTGTCAAAATGACTGCTTTGTAAAGATCTACTCACATTTCAAAAATAAAAGATTATTTATTCAAAACAATGACATAAAAATAAACAGTAAATGTTGATATCATTATTATTATCAATATTTTTATCATCTGATATCATTGTTTGGTTGGCTTTAACATTGATTCTGGGAAAACAACTTTGACATTGATCCTGGACTCTTTATGACTTGGTGTTATCAGATCGTGTTGTGAAACGTGCAATTTGTAAAATAAAAATGAAAGAAGTCAGGAGTCAGCCTTTATGTGGACATTTACAATCTCTTCAAATGTAGCTGGTGCCATTTATGTACTTAGGTACTTTTAATAGTCCGTGAAGCACTGTGATTAGTGACTTCATTGTGTCTCAAAATAGAAAAACAAGGAAGAATATTCAGTTATGATAATGAGGAAGTGTCACGTTAAATCAGCTGTCTGTGCAGTCATGCTTCTCTGGTATAATGGATACAGTGTATTTCTCTGGTATCCTAAAGATATCCATGCACATATTCCTTTCTAAAGAACTGCTCTGACACCAAACTGGACTGAATGTCAGCAGCAGTTGATACATTTGAATCCACCAAATACAGAACAAATAATAAGATCTGATGCTGCATGTATTTTGGATGTATTATTTAGGAGAATCGCAGCCACACAAATGCAGGTTCTGGATTTTAAAAAAAAGTTCCACACTTTCCATAGGTATCTGTTTTTATTTTGTTTTTTTTTAGCTACTGCACATGACTTCGCCCGAGCTCGAGGCCGGGCTGGTCGTATCACAGCCGACCCCTCTCACCCTGCACATGGACTATTCCAACCACTCCCCTCAGGCAGGAGGCTGCGGTCCATCAGGACTAGAACCACCCGCCACAAGAACAGTTTCTTCCCCTCTGCTGTTGGACTCTTGAACACTTCTTGACCTGTCCCCCCGCCCTTTATAAAGTCACTTTACTGCCCATCATACGTCACTTTACTTCACTGTACTGCTGTCACCTTACATTGTGTGCACCATGTGCACTTGTATATTGTAAATAGTAACTGTAACTCTATTTTAAATTTAAATTTATTCTTTAGAAGTGTTTTTTATTCTTATTTTTATTATCTCTTTTTGACTGTTGCACTGAGCCAAAGCAATTTCCAAGTCTGTGACCTCCCGTTACTTACGTTGGCAATAAAAATGATTCTGATTCTGATTCTGATTCTGACTTTAATCCTGGCACTTGTTTTACACATTCTCTCCTCAAGACAGATTTAACAATTAAAGGGACACTATGTAGGACTGGGGCGACAGTAGCTCAGTTGGTAGAGCATTGGCCTTTGGGCCTGAAGGTCGTGGGTTCGAGCCCACCGTAAGACCTACTTCACGACTCCCACTGATGACTGCTGTCGTTGTGTCCTTGGGCAAGACACTTAACCCTACTTTGCCCAAAGCCCCAACTGAAAGATCTCAGCTCCTGTGGACTCACCACCTGCAGGAGGATCAGTGAGGGGCTGGTGCTCTGTGTACTGGGTGCAGCTCTGACTGCCACCCCCCCCGACCCAGAAATGGATTAAGGGGAAGAAAATGGATGGATGGATATGTAGGACTTTAGAATCCATAATGCGGTCACTCTTTTTCTGTTGTTGCAATTCTATATGCTTTATTTAAAATCATACAGTACACAACATCATATAACCGCTATGAAAGTGACCGTTTAGCGAGCCTGTGTATGCACGGCTTTTGACAGCTGCAGCAGCACTCAGGCCTCCAACGAACAGGTTTGATATCTCTGCGATCTCACTTGAGCAGTCGTGAGCTCAGGCGGTGTCTAAAGTGTGTGGTGAGGGGGTTTTTAACAAATCGCTGCTAGTTTGCAGATTTTGCTTATCGCTGCATGTTCAGATAAAAATAGGCTTTATAGGTCCCACAGAGGGGGAAGTTTCACTGTCATTGTAGCACATATTACAGCCACATACAAGGAGGAAATAAGAGCTCAGGTTAGACACATCAAACAGGATCCATTATTTATTCATAATTAAATAAAATCCTGGAGATAAAATTGCTATAAATATTTCAAACACCACTCCTGCCCACTGTAGCACCATGTCACGAACACGCCTCTTGACTTTTTTTTTCTCTCCCAGTGTTTACTTTCAGAGTCTCGGAGTCTTTTGGCAGCTTCAGACATGGGACTAGTTTTCATCCCAAACTCTTGCATCGTGGACCTTTAAGTTTTAAATCGCACACTTCAGAACGTCCACTGTACAATGTCACTTTACTGTAGCTACTTATTATCCTGCCCTATATGTACAGTATATAACTTTACACAATATATATTTTGAAAGACTGGTATTAGCATTTACAGCTGGCTAAGAATCATAGCAGCTACTTACTTATTTTGTATATTTTGTGTCCTGTATGTGCGCTGCAACATTGAAACTTCCCCACTGTGGGATGAATAAAGGAACTCTAATCTTATCTAATCTTTATGTTTATTTCGTTTTATGGGCCAGTGCGTGTCAGTGAACATACATGACATATTGTTTTAAAAGCATGAATGTAAAAACATGCTTGAACAATTTAAGGCCACAAAAAGGTAAAAAAAAAACAAACAAAAAAAAAACATACATTTCAATATAGGTCACAATATTCCTCGTCATAACACATACATACAGTACACACATACACATATATACATATAAAGTACACACATACACATACATACATATACAGTACACACATACAGTACATACAGTACACACATACACATACATACATATAGAGTACACACATACACATATAGAGTACACACATACATACATATAGAGTACACACATACACATATAGAGTACACACATACATACATAGAGTACACACATACATAGAGTACACACATACACATAGAGTACACACATACACATACATACATATAGAGTACACACATACATACATACATAGAGTACACACATACACATACATACATATAGAGTACACACATACACATACATATAGAGTACACACATACACATACATACATATACAGTACACACATAAATACATACATACAGTACACACATACACATACATACATATACAGTACATACATACATACATACATAGATCATACATTTACACACATACACATACATACATATACAGTACACACATACATATACAGTACACACATACATACATACACATACATAGATCATATATTTACATACATACAGTACACACATACACATACATACATATACAGTACATACATACATTTACATACATACATACACACACATACATAGATCATATATTTACACACATACAGTACACATACATACACATACACACATCATATACACATGAGCTGTAGCAGAGCTTACACTAAACACAGGGCTTACGGTCATGAGTGGCGTTTCTGTGAAGCTGCAGTCACGTGGTTTCGCGGTTCCACCCAGTCTTCTCTGAATCGAATGCTACGAGAGTTTCACTTTCGTTTAGAGCTTTGAGCAGAAGAGGCGGAGCTACAGGGAGGTATATAAAAGAGAGACGACAGGAGAAGACCAGAGACTGTAAATATTCACACAACACAAAACACTGCACAAATTACACTATCATCATCATCAGCAGCAGCAGCAGCAGGAGCGGCAGCAGGAGCGCTCCGGGGGCCCCTGTTTACAATACTTACGGTAAGGTTATAAGACCAGTTTTATTATGCACGGCTGGAACATTTACGTCATCGAGTCACGGCAGTTAAACTTAGAAGCATAGGTTTATTTTTGTACGTCTCTCACTTTGTTTGCGGGTAGGGTTTGGACCATACACGTACAGGTTTGCCTTTCTGGCCTGGGCTAGTTTAAAACGCATTCTTCAATAGTCACACATTCTCAGTCATGGAAAAGTCCAAGAATGACACGTACATAGCCCCGTCTCGTTAAGAACTCCTGCTGGTGCCCAGAGTCAGGAATAAACATGGGAGAATGGGTGGAGTTGCATAAATTTCAGATTTATGCAACTCAAATCCGGAGCAGTCTTCTTGAAAATGTAAAACAGGTTTTTACTCTGACATTGTTCACATCCAGGTTTAAGAAAACAGTTTTGTGCTTACAACTGATACATTTTATCTTCACACTTTTTTTCTATTATTTGTTTTTTCACATTTTCTTAGCCTTCTATCTGGTTGTGTTGAGCATTTTGAGCTGCCTTATGAACTGTGCTATACAAAAAACCTTCCTTGCTTCTCATTTTGGACCAACTTTGTCCTACTGGTGCGAATACAAAACAGCAGGAGAATCCATAAGAGCTATTTTTGACTCGTTCTTTAACTTCCTAATGCAAAAGCTGAAACATAGAAACAGAATTAGTTCTTCTCAAAATGTATTGCACTACAAAGAAAATGGTAAATATCTTCCCACTGTTACGAAAAAAGCATACAAGCGATTAATATTGAGCCCCAAATGTATATTGCCTGGCGAAAGTGTTTTTAAAGATTGTATTCAGTTATGTATATATGTTTTTTAAATCAGTGTTTAGCTGTGCATACAACTGAAGGACTGAACATTCGGTTGTACACTCTTTTTAAAGTAATTATTTATGCTTTTTAATGCCTTTTAAATTCATTTCTTGTTTTTGTCAAGCACTCTGACTTGTGTGTGAACAGTGCTATACAAATAACCTCGCCTTGCCTCTAATTATGGTGACTGACGGGCTCACAGGTATATTCTAGACTTCTCTGTTCCCTTTGGCACCACCTGTGTGTGCGGACCAGCTTCTCATGTTGTGTTGTGTTGTGTTTTTTAGCATGCAGGCGCGGCGGGCAGAGATGGGAGAGGGTCTGGACGTAGGATGGTAGCCAACAGCACCCTGGAAGGTCTTGATGACTGCGCCCACACCAGCTCTTCATCCTCCGCCTCCTCTCTGTGTCCTTCATCCTGCGCCTCCTCTCTGTGCTCATCTTCCTCCGCCTCGGTTCGTTCCGACAGCCCTATCAGCTGGGACGACCTCCACAGACTCCCCGCTCCCCCGTCTCCAGCGATCCGAACCGTGCCCTGCGTCTACCTCACTCACTTCCCCGTCTTCTCCTGTCAGGCGGACTGCGACCTCATCACGGACACGGCCTCCAAGCTGGAGCGCAGCGGCTTCTACTGGGGTCCCCTGGGCGTAGAGGAGGCGCACCTCATGCTCAAACACTCGCCCCTGGGCAGCTTCCTCATCCGCGACAGCCGCCAAAAGGATGTCTTCTTCACGCTGTCGTACCTGTCCAAGAGCGGCCCGGTCAGCGTGCGCATAGACTTCAAGAAGCACAAATTTTCACTGGCGGGCAACGAGCGAGCCTTCGCTTCCCTGTTTGCGCTGTTGGAACATTACATCAGCTCGCCAAAGAAGAGTCTGCGGGTCCCATACAGGAAATGGGAGCCTACGCTGCAGGAGATTTGCCGAAAGAGGGTTTTGGAGCTGAGCGGCGGCATCGGGCACGTCTCGGAGCTGCCCATCACCACGGTAACCAAAGGATTTCTCCAAGAGTTTCCTTACAAGTTATGACGGCGCTGTTGGTTGCGTGCCGTGCTCCGGTTTGCGAGCTCTCGAACGCTGCTATATTCCACAAACGTCACAGGACTAGAGCCGGGGGTTCTGAGAAAGTTGGTACGTCCATAGCAACCGTTGCTATGGCTGCGAAGCACACGGTGAAATTACAAAAAGCTGACAGAGGCCTGGGACATGTAGCACCTCTGACTTCAAATATGACTTTTAGAACGATACTAGCCTGGTGGAGAGTACGACTAAAACCCGCCAGAAGTTAGAACAACTTTGTAGCGCACAAGTTTGTTTGTTTGTAATACTCTAATGTAAATTTCTAACATCCTGAATGTATACTTGCACTCTGAAACCATCAGTCTGATTTCATACAGTCTTCCTATGAATTCAAAAGGTCAAGAAGATGTAAGAAATAGTGTGTTTTGTACTGTATCACCCAAACAGATCCCTGAATTAAATTATCTATTTTTTATTTTTATTTACATTATAATAACATTAAAAAGAAACGTGTTACTTTAACTTGTCGTTGGTGCTGTCATTCAGACAGAGTAAGGTAAGAGTATCATTAAACCATGGTGAGTCATTTAGGGAACATGCAGTCAATGGGGGGGCGGGGTCACTGGTGGGATTAGCTGGCTTTTTACCAGAAACGAGGACAGAGGTGACACATGGTGCGGGCGTCACTGGTGTCAATGCAAACTGTGACAAAAAAAAAACATACACACCACACACACCACACACACACCCTGAACGCTGTGTGAGGAAGTTATTGCGTTGGTTTCCTTTAAATGAATAGTATCTAGACAATGACAAGTACTTTTCACCCACTAGACTTGGGACTAGTGAACCAGCTCTACCTAGCCCTACACCATGACTCATCACGGTGCTGCTCTGTACAAAAGTTCAATCAATATGGAAAGAATGTTCACGCTTAACAAGTACTACATGCTTTCTTGAGATACTACTAGGTCGCAGGATCGTTTAAAAAAAAAAAAATTCCCCAGACTGAAAAGTTTGGAAACCGCTGTTAGTGTACTATAATGTCAACACTTCAGGATATAACAGCTGCACAGAATAATAAAAGATAAAAGAGCCTGTATTTGTCCCACAGTGAGGACATTTCAATGTGGAAACTGTCACTCTATGTCAACAATGACCTTATACAAAAAGTGACCTCCTGAAAATATCAGGCGCCATCATCTATAAACTCACTTTCCAGGACAACACCAAACTTATCCTCGGCTGGTTTGGTTCTACTCAGTCTCACACACGGACTTCACTCAATGACAATGGTGTAGGTTTGGTTCCAATCTTGGTGGGGACATTCACTACGACCTGAGTCTACACCAATTGACACGGGGTCCAGAGTTTCTCCCCCAGAATTTGTGGTGTAATCACACACTATATTTGCAATAGTGTGTTGCCTTCTATACTAAACTCAGCTGTAGACTGAATGAGAAGCAGTTATGTATGTTAACAGAAGATTAATCATCACAATTCATAATTTGCTATTACTTGTGCTTTCTCTTACTTACTTTCCAACTGTTAAAAAAGCTCCTGATATCTTTTATCTTTTTTTGTGGAGGTGGCATTTTTTCTAAATTATATAAGAAGGTATAGACAATCAAAAACAGACATTCATATACATGAACTGCAGAATCATTTATATAACTTGGCCAATGTCAAAAGTTACATAGTATTTCTCAATACAATGAGTTAACAAGAGTTTGGCAATAAGTAACAGTGTGGATTTTTCTATATTTTCTTTTTTTTATTCCACTCTCAACCCAAAAAGGCAAGTAATGACTCACAGGGCTCTCAAGTATGCAAAATAAAAACTTAAATGACCTGTTGTGGTGTGTTTTGCGCACAACCAGCATGCATCGTTAACGCAATGGAAAATTTACGTATCCGAGCTTTAATTTCGGGAGCGCTGGTTGCGCTTTGGGAAGAGTCAGGGGAGAGACATGTCAGAGACACAGGGGAGAAACGGGGGAGATACGAGGGAGACCCGCACTTGCAACATGGTTCTGTCTGCATATGGTCCGAGCTCGGTACCATGTTAGAGCTGTGCTTTCACTGAGCGCCGCGGCTGTCATTACAAAGCGGCAGCAGCTGCACAAGGACGTGCACATTCGAGTGCATCGCTTGAATGTGCTTAGAGCAAATAACAGCAAGTGCCCGCTGTCACACATTTCACAGAAATTACATTATCAGCAGATAAAGGTTGTAAATCGTGGATCCGTGGAATATTTTCATCCCTAGTTTATCCTGATTCACACAACACGCCCACTTATACATTTTGGATAGTAAGAGCACAATAAGTATTTTTTCAGCCTTTCAACCAACCTGTTTCTTTATTGGAGCCAGTTCTGTTCTGTCTCTGTGCCGTGTGAGCTCCTCGGAACATTAAACAGTGCGCTGACAGATTAGAAATAACGTAAGTACTTTGAATGGTAATAGATCTACAGTACTTTCCTCTGATTACTCACGTGCTACAACGCTCAGGGAACGAAAAAAAACACTTGCTTCACGCTGGCTAACTTTTAAAAATTAAACAGTCGCTCAGTGCTTCAGTTTGGCGCTGAAGAAGACAGCCAATCACTGCAGAGAACGGAACGGGTCACGTGCTGCTGCTGCTGCTGTTGCTCTGGAGGCGAAGAGGAGGCGCGACGTGTGCACAAACGGAAGACATGTGTCCCGGACTGTCCGGGTCCCGGGACATCATGTCATTTTGGTGGGGACTTTTTAGTCCTCACCAAATATTGGTGGGGACATGTCCCCATGGTCCCCACGCAAACCTACGCCCTTGCTCAATGAGATCATTCACATCAGCAGCGGAATCATTGGACGGCAGCAAGACTCACTCAGTCATTTACAACATCAAAAGCACAGGTACGGGTCCCACAGAGCATAGGTCCAGGTCCCACAGAGCACAGGTACAGGTCCCACAGAGCACAGGTCCCTCAGAGCATAGGTACCTCAGAGCATAGGTACCTCAAAGCATAGGTACAGAACCCACAAAGCACAGGTCCCTCAGAGCATAGGTACCTCAGAGCATAGGTACAGGTCCCACAGAGCACAGGTCCCTCAGAGCATAGGTACCTCAGAGCATAGGTACAGGACCCACAGAGCACAGGTACAGGTCCCTCAGAGCATAGGTACAGGTACCTCAGAGCACAGGTACAGGTACCTCGGAGCACAGGTACAGGTCCCACAGAGCACAGGTACCTCAGAGTACAGGTCCCAAAGAGCACAGGTACAGGTCCCTCAGAGCACAGGTACAGGTCCCACAGAGCACAGGTACCTCAGAGTACAGGTCCCAAAGAGCACAGGTACAGGTCCCTCAGAGCACAGGTACAGGTCCCACAGAGCACAGGTACAGGTCCCACAGAGCACAGGTACAGGTCCCTCTGAGCACAGGTACAGGTCCCACAGAGCGCAGTTACGGGTCCCTCAGAGTGCAAGTACAAGTCCCTCGGAGCACAGGTACAGGTCCCTCAGAGCATAGGTACAGGTCCCTCAGAGCACAGGTACATGTCCCTCAGAGCACATGTACAGGTCCCTCAGAGCACATGTACAGGTCCCACAGAGCACAGGTACAGGGCCCACAGAGCACAGGTACAGGTCCCACAGAGCGCAGTTACGGGTCCTTCAGAGTGCAAGTACAAGTCCCTCGGAGCACAGGTACAGGTCCCTCAGAGCATAGGTACAGGTCCCTCAGAGCACAGGTACATGTCCCTCAGAGCATAGGTACAGGTCCCTCAGAGCATAGGTCCCACAGGCCACAGGGACAGGTCCCTCAGAGCACAGGTACGGGTCCCACAGAGCAAAGGTACGGGTCCCACAGAGCACAGGTACAGGTCCCTCAGAGCGCAGTTACGGGTCCCTCAGAGCGCAATTATGGGTCCCTCAGAGCGCAGGTAGAAGTCCCTCGGAGCACAGGTCCCTCAAAGCGCAGGTACAGGTCCTGTTAATATCAATCCCTCGGAGCACAGGTACAGGTTGCTCTCATTCAAAACGAAAAGGCCATATCCAGCTTCCTGCCCCACTTGTATATTTTATATCTAGTGTTTTTGTACTTTTATGTATTCCCACTGGTGATCTGTCGGCAAAGGAAGTTCCTCATGGTAAAAAACCAGATACTAAAATATACTGTTTATATAAAACAAATAGACAGAAAGTGGAAGATTTCATGTACTGAAGTGAAATGATATATTTTACTTTGAGCATTACCACGGGAACACTAAAACAAGCGTTATACTGTGGTAGAAGTATTTCAGACTGACACAGAATACTTCAAACCTCTCCTAGTCCATTTACATCAGACTTTCTCCTTTGAAGTTGTGCAAAGTAACTAACGCTTTGAAAAAGAAAGAAAGTAGCTATTTCAGTTCAGAAGTGAAGACTAAAGAAAGAAAAACAACCCTAACCCAAGAGGAAAGATACCAGGTAAAAGTTGTACATGTTGTTTCTATAATCTTCTTATCTCAGTACTTTGTGTATCTTATCTTTGCCTTTCACTCAATAAAAAACATGTTAACTGGTTCAAAGCTGCGACCAGTGGTGGACTTAGCCGTTTTGGGGCCCAGATCTGTGAGTGATGGGGGCCCTCCTTCATGGATGCAGTCATAACACACCAGTCTGAGTTTGTCTGATGGTGTGAGAGAGCAATTCTTACCAGTCTTTTGTGACGTGTAGAAGGAAATCCGGCATCGGGAGCGAGGAGGAAGTGCATTCCCGTTATCTGCATTTCCCCGTACACAAGAAATTTACATTATTTACATTCCACTTCCTGATTGACACAGGTGACATCAGAGGAACGGTTGATTAGATGGACTGTTCATTTTGGAATTACTTCTGTGAATGCTGGTTTCTTGCTTTTTATTATTCAACATGAAAAATACATGTGTGTTTATGTCACTGTTTCAATATTTAAATGTATGTATGTGAACAGTTTTGAGGCAGAAGCACTGGATTTTATTCTATGGTTATTATTTGTGTTTTCAAAGTTAAGCACCATGGCCTCACACCTAAGTACACCTGTGACATATGACCCAACTCGGACTCTGAGGAGCACAGGGACTGGACTCCTGCCGGTGCCTAGAGTCAGAACTAAACATGGGGAGGCAGCGTTTCAGATTTTTAGCAGTCTTCCTGTATATGTGAGACAGACCTCTTCTCTGATAATGTTTATTTTTAAAATCTTCACTTTAGTTTATGTACTGTGATTTATAGCCTTGTATGATTGTTTCTATCTTAACTCATTGACTGCCTGCCGTTTTTGATTATTTCACTGATTTTTCAAGACCCACAGAATTTTGTGTGCTATGACTATGTGAAAAATGAAACCAGATTCTGAAAGACTGGACTGTCTACTTTCATCAGCAAAAACAACTTGGTTTCAGGCTAGTTTTGTTCTCCTGTGATCCCCAGTCGAGACAAATATCTCAATGGCAGTTATTGAGTCAAGCACTTTCAGTTGCCTCATGATAGAATGAACTGTTCATCCATCCATCCATCTATCAATCTTCAACCTTTCACACACAGGGCAACACAAAGCGCTTCACAGTCCACATCACCCAAGGCACAAATCATCACATAAAACAAACACCAGAATTACCATTTAAACCACAATTAAAAATCACACAAGAAATTAAAACCATTAAAACTTTAAAATCACACAAGAAATTAAAAAATACATAACCACATGCATTTTTCTTAACTTTTTAGAATGATCAATTTTATTTTTTATTTTTGCTGCCACTGGACACCTGATTCTCTGCTACGGGGATCAATAAAGTATCTATCTATCCATATACAAAAAGAGGTAAAATCCTTTAGTTGTATGCATAGAAAAACAGAATCGTCTTTAACCTGGTTTTAAACATTGTCAGAGAAGACGCCTCTCTCACATTTTCAGGGAGATTGTTCCAGATTTCAGCAGCATAAATCGGAAATGCAGCTTCCCCATGTTTAGTTCTCACTCTGGACACCAGCAGGAGGCCAGTCCCTGTGCTCCTCAGAGTCCGAGCTGGTTCATATGGCACCTACATGTCACTAATGTACTTTGGTGCAAGGCCATGGAGAGACTTGTCCACTTCTGGGTCGGGAGGGCCATAGAGCACCAGCTCCTCACTGGTCCTCCTGGATGGCTGCTCTGTCAGTGACATCCCAGCCTTGATCTTTCAGCGGGAGCTTCAGCGAAAGTGGGGTTATGTGTCTTGCCCAAGGACACAAACACAGCAGTGGGGAAGGTGTCGGGGTGGGCTCGAACTCACGACCTTCACGCACCAAAGGCCAAAGCTCTACCAACCGAGCCACTGTCGCCCAATGCATGAACTGTGCTATACAAATAATCCTTGCCTGTCCTGCCTTATGTAAAAATACTTGCCAACCACTGCCATGTCAATATTAGGTTATCCAAACACAGAATGACTAAACAGGATCTAAAACAGGGCCAATGCGGACCAAATACGGACTAACATTTCTTTACCCAGTATTGAAAAAAGGGGTAACTTGCACACAACTTTAAGTCACTGCATTAAGACTGAAAAAAACTTGCACTATATTGACACTTCTTTGATTGCCACTTTCTAATTGACACTTTTTTGTACATAATATTCCTGCATTAACATGTTGCACATTTCTTACTTTTTGCACATTTCTTGAGTGTTCCTATCCTTGCCAATGTGACATTTAAATTTCTCCTGTGTGAGATTAATAAAGTACATCTTATCTAAAATAACCTCCTCTGTAAGTGAAACCAGACTTAACATTTCACTTTCATTATGTGCGCACGACTAAATCATACCATAATAAAAGCAGTGGGTGGATTATAAATAACCGTTCATGTTCAGCCGTCGCATCCTCATAAGTCATAAAACGGCAGTGCTTCCTCTAAAGTGCTAAACGCTTTCTCTGCATCGAAAATGACGTCACTGCTTCTCACACACTGGCCTCTTCTTCACATTGTAATTTAGGAAGTGAGATGTGCCTTGGTTTTTTTTAATTATTTTATCACCGCTACATACATTCCGTGATACTAGCGACACTTATCAGCTCTAGTAGCACTACCCGGAACGCACACACTTCTCTGAACAGGGGAACCACAAAGTGCAATGTGTCCAAACCACAGGGATCAGAGAAAGCCTGAGTGTGTGTGTGTGAGTGAGTGAGTGAGTGAGTGAGTGCGTGAGTGAGTGCGTGTCAACAAGTGCAGGTCCTTGTAGAAACCACTCAGGTCAAACGGCGCTAAAGCCCTAAAGAACAGCATCGTGTGTAATAGTAGAATAATTTATTGCAGAGTAGAATTTGTTTTTGATATTTCGCTTAAGGTCAAAAGCATTTACAGAGCATTCATACATTCATACATACAAACATACAATCATTGGCTAGGGGTGGGCGATAGTAGTGGTAAAAACATGTAACACACAACCAATTGAAAACCAATTTCAAAGTCTGGCAAGGAACCTTTTCAATTAGATAACAAGTTATTTATTTTTTCTTTTAGCTGTAGTTAAAGTCACTCTTCTAAGCACTGATCACTGATGCAATCCACCTGCTGGGGTTTAGCTTGGAACTGTACAAACTCTGTATAACATGTGAGTACTTTTGATCGTGCCTGCATGAACGTCAATGAATTAATTCTTTCGTAATTAAAAACAACAAACTGGCAACCTAAACGAGAGCCCAATTCTGCTCTCTGATTGGATCTGATTGAAAACTGTAAACCCAAATATTATGGTCATTTTTCCCCCATTGTACAATTAATTCACTTTAAGCTTTTGTTCAGAAGGTCACATATGATTTGTACACATGACCTGTTATCTGGAGACACAGAACACAACTGAATGTTAATTAAAACAGAAAATAGACTTAACACCACAATTTAAAAGGTGTCAGACGAGCCACCAGAGAAGCTTCCTGGATTTATTATTGAAACCGATTGTATGAGCACATTGTTTTTTTGATAATCCGTAGACGATATACTGTATCACCCACCCCTATCGGAAACAATACTCAGGGGCGTGTCACAAAAATGCCAAACCCCCAGTACGCCAGTTGTTCACCGCCGCGGCCATTCTGCTGCTATTTACAAATGGAAACACAAGGAGGAAAACTCATAAAAGAGAGTATTGCTCTGAAGGTCTTATTCATAAAGTGGATGAGCGATCAGTGTTAAGACAACGCACCAATCGTTAAGACTGGCTGTACAATATCATGGCACGGAAATGGGAAAGATCCGAGGGCGACGGCCGTGAGAAGTCGTTTTGACGCTCTGTGCTTTTGGTGTGTTGACAAAAAACAAAAATCAGAACAAAAAAACAGACTTTTAAAAATCCTGCTCAAACTCAAGAAGCGCCAGTGTTGGAGCGGTTTGGAATACATTCTCCGGTCAGCTCCGGTCGGGCTTTTTGCAGAAGCTTGATTCTGGCTTTTGACAGAGAGCGTGGTATTCTCCAAACAACTGTTTTGTCGTGGCTCGAGATGAAGCGGCATTTCCAGTTCTTGTTTTCAATCGGCTGCGTTTTGAATGGTTAAAAGAGCAACTTTTAGGCCTGTAGAGCGCTGCACATTCACGGGTTAAAATCAGTAAAGCCGGAGCAGGAACATGAGACTGAATCTTTGTGGATCATTGAACAGAACGGTGACTGACATTACACGTGTTATTATGGACATTCCTCAACATCAAAAGGAGACACATTATTCTTTTTGACGGTAAAACTACACCACTCATAGTTGTATCTGTGTAGAAACAGATTATTTGAAAAACTAACTTTGTACGCATAAGCCAGAGTTCATTTTAAATTGTCACAAGTAAGACACGATGTGGAAACGTTTTCAAAGTTTTTCAGTGTATTTTTATTTTCATGCACAGCCATACACCGTACAATCTCGCAAAAAATCCCTGGGAGATTTGGAGGCACGTTAAAGCTGTCATTTTCATTTTCATAAATATTGAATCCCGTTTTGTGAAGGAAACATGAACACAACCTACTGTCCTCCCTTTTGAACTTCAGCACATCTGTATGAAAGAGCCCTGGGAGTCACTATGGGACACCTTAGGCAGAGGTTTGAGCTCCGATTGGCTGAATGAGGGTGGTCCACTCTTTTTTTCCACTTTTCTGTCTCAGAAAGCTGATCTAATCATGAGACACAATGCCAAAGACGCATGTGAAATCTAGAACCAAACTGTTTCGCGAGCAAGGAACGAGTACTAAAAGGTGTGTTTTAGTCAAAGTTAGGAACCCCAGCCTAGTGATAATATGTCTCCTTTAGATCAGACTTGTGGAACGTGCTTATGGGAAAAGTCAGTTGCTTTCCTGTAGGTGTGTTTGCTTTGCCTTTGTTCTATGGTAAGCCTATGATTATACAACTGTTAGGATGAAGCGTAGGGTTTGGTGCCACTGCCCTGTGTAGACACGGGCCCCACCCGCTGTAGGGCTGGTGGGACCCGGACCGGCTTTGACGTGGTGGGTGCGACCTATGCTGACGCGGGACGGGGTCAAATGCGTTGATGGAACGGCGTCATCCGTATGCGACGAAAGACACTGAGGGAGAGAAGCCTTTGTGAGAAACTCTGAAAACAGAATGAGTAGAAAAAGTTTGCTGGTTGAGCCTGTTGGCGCGTGTGCGTACTCGGCAGGACACGCTGGAGCAGGTTCTTGTTCTCGGAAAAAGTCCTTGCGAGAAAGACAGAGTCACCGAGCGCGGCGTGTTTGTGGTTCACGCAAAAACCCCTCGGTCGCTTCCGTGTGCTTGAGTCCTAGTCCTATTCCAGTCCGAGTCTTAGTCCAGTTCAGAATCGTCCGCGTCCATTTGCGTCTGTGGATTCTCAGTGGAGTTTTCGTCTGTGCGCGACGTTAGCGCCTCTTCCAGCGAAGCGTCTGCCTCCTCCTCTTCGTCCCCCGTTTGTTCTGGCTCCTTCTCCACCTCCTCCTCCACCTCTGTGATAGTGTCCTGTTGCCGCGGGGACGGGTTGGTGCAGGGGTGGAGGTGCGGGGAGTCGGCGGGCGGCAGGAGGGTGAGGGACTCCACGCTCAGGCTGTCGGCGGCGGCGGCGTCCGTGAGGAGGGAGATGGAGGGCTGCGCGGCGGGGGTCAGGCTGGGGGCGAGGGCGGGGCCGTGGGCGTGGGCGGTGAGGTCGGCTCCGGGTGCGGCGGAAGTCGTGTGCGCGGCCGTCACGCTCTCGTCTGCAAAAACACACACATCAGTCTGACACAGAGGCGCAGCGGGAGAAATGTGTTATCAGGAGAAAACAGCAGGTTGTAAAAGTTACAGAGCAACAGCCGCACAAGAACGAGAGTTATGTTCTTGTGCTGACTCTGTGTACAGTCTGACATTAGTCAAGAGTCAGTGACAGCGAAGTAAAGTTCAACGGTTCAAGAACTGGTTTCGCTCACATCACATTGGTTCATTCGTCTCTTTGTCTTCAACTGCATAGAGCAGGGGTGGCCAACCAGTCAGAGACTAAGAGCCAATTTTTTTTACTGTGTTACAGCAAAGAGCCACATCATACAAATGTGCACTACATAAACATCACCCCAACCCTTACACACGCACGCACACGGGCACGTACGCACACGAGCAGACACGCGCACACACATGCAATCTGTCTGTGCAGAGAGAGGTGTGCTCTGCTCAGACAGATTTATTGTAAATGTCATCAACATGATAATGACAGAAATTGACTCGTACAGTACTAAAGGGCTGGACTCGACTCTCCCCGGTTTGTGGGCGCTTCCACCGCTCGCTTCAGCCGCTCCCCGGTACTTTTTATTAATGGTTTGGCCCTGGTTCTAACCGGGCGAGTCGATACCAGAACAATTTCACGTCAGCGAACATCAATTATGATTCCGAAATGAATGCTTGCAATCTCTAACCAAGAAAAAAAAATCAAGTTTCAACCCAGTGTTCAGCAGAAACACAACTGTCTTTAGTAAAAGATATAGATTTGACACATAACACCAACACCACTTTAGCTGATTTAGAACCACAGACACATGCTCAGTATAAGACCAGATACTTTTGCATTTGATTGAAGACAGACACTCACCAGGCAGAGTTGGCTTATCTCCTGGTGTAATGCTAGTTGTTGTTAGCTGGTTTTAGCATGTTAGCCGGTGTTAGCCGATGTCCGTAAATGTAATCCATTTGGTCAAACCACCTCCAGACTTTTCGGGTCTGCCTCTACTTCTGCTGCTGCGATCTTTCATTTCACGGTTGTCACTTTTAAGCTTTTTAACTTTTCTCTGCATTGTCATGTTTGTGGGAATCATTCTGCTCCGTCCTTAGTGCTAGCTCCACAAACACCTTCTGGTTTCTGGTGGAACCAGCGAGATCAGGCTGGTGTCCTCTCCTCAAACTGAGGAAGGTGTTGCCCTCATCCAGCGACCAAGGAATTCTTTTCCGTACGGACGTCATGGTTCGAGGCAACGTGTTGTTTGTTATGATATTTGCTACAGCTGAGGTAGCAGCTGCAGAGTGATTGACAATGCATCTGACCAACCAGAATTGACGTTCGCCGACGTCAGATTGTTTTGGCGGCCTGGCTAGTGGAGTGAAGTCGGCCTTTACTATTGGTCAGAACTACATATGGAATGAAAGGCAGCGCCACCACCGAGGCGTTTTTGACGCTTGTCGAGTGAAAGCCCGAGAGCCGCACGGAACCAGCCAAAGAGCCGCATGCGGCTCCCGAGCCGCGGGTTGGCCACCCCTGGCATAGAGAGGGGGCTTGTCTTTGGTATAAGGGCAAGGGATGTCTCATAAGTGACAATTTACATCAACAAATCAAATTGACACAAGGATACTTTAAAGTAGCAATATGTAAGATTTTCATGCCGGGTCATGGCCCTAATCTGTCATAATAATCAATAATGCTCTTTTCGAATACTTCTTTAACTGATAACAGTAGATATTTGGATTTCAAATTTATTTTTACAGCTCCTAAATCTTGTTATTGTTTTCATTTTGATGTCCCGCCCTCCACTGTTTTAACAATCAGAGTCTATGATCCGGGTTGCCAGAACTCACTGCATCGAGCTAATCTCACTGGTAAAGTACCATGTGGCCGCAGAACTAAAAAAGGTCTCGTTATGATTCTCAAATCATGAACAACAAAACAAAGAATAAAACCAGGATTTCTATCTTTGTGAAAAAGGTGTTGGATAAGATTTGTTGCGGACGAAATTCTTTATTCAGATTTTATGGTCCCAGCAGGATTTGTCTGCATATCTGGCAACCTCAGTCAGTACCACTTTCGGCCAGATTTTTACATACTACTCCTTTAATTTTTCACTAAAAAGGAGAGGACTAGATGCTAACCGAATGTTTGAAGTGTTTACAAAGCAAACCAATGTTGTTTCTATTTCCTGCACACCTACTGAACCGTTCTCAAGTCAAACACACATGAGCGTTCAGACTGTGGCTTCCTCTTGCGTCATAAGGAAAAACAAAAAAACTTTGAAAACACATCTGCTCACTTCAGCCCCCTCCCACAATCAAGGAATGCTTTAGCTCTAGACAAAAACATAGATAGTTTTAAAGATGTTACACTGTTATCTAACTGTACACAACAAAGGACTGGAGACACTGCTCTGAGGATGTCGGCATATAGAGGAGAGCCGGCCTCGTTTTCACATGTTACTCTTGGCTTAATTTGACAAAACATAGTTGCTTATTATGTGAAAGCTACTTTGGTTATAAAATGTATTCTATGAACAAAACTATAAAACTATAAACTATAAAAAAGCAGAGGGGATAATGAGTGTTTTCTTGTCGTCTGGAAAGTTATTTAAGATAAGATTAGAGCTCATTTTCTGGATCTGTGGCTATTGTTATGTTCAATGTATTTTGCGAAAATTATAATTTTATACCCAGTATGGGTTTGGATACTCTTTTCTGCTGGGAAGGGTCCGGGGGCCGCTTAGAAACATAAATCAGGCCGTATGTGGCCCCCAGCCCACAGTTTTCCCACTGTGCACTGACTGTGGAACTTGGACAACAAAGACATTTTAAAATGTTTTATACTGACAATATGATTTCAAAGAAATCAATATATTTCAAAGGAATTTTGCAGTAAATATATATATTTTTGGAATTGTCAGATGGTAGAGGGAGTCGTGCGTGTATGTAGAAATGTGTGTATGCGTTACCCGCAGGGCTCTGCATGGACACCGTACTGGCCGTCACAGAGTCACAGCGGCCTGTGCTTCCACTGCCGCTGGACGGGGTGGAGGGGGAGGACAGGGGGGAGGGACTGTGCTGCGACACACAGTGGGCCACTGCAAACCCTGAGAACCACAACATCAAGTTCACATCACTCACTTGACTGATTCGTTTCTGCAGAAATTCTTCATTATCTCAAAGATAATTTGTTTCAAAAGGTCACATGCTGAACCAAAAGAAGTCACAAGATAAAACAAGTTTGCTCTGTATCATATCCCTCCCTAACCCTGGAGATAACCCACTTTTATATGTACAGAACCTTGTATTTACAGATTATTATAAATATATATACACATAGGATCTACACTGCCCTAGAATGATGCACAGAAAAAACTTTATTGTCTCCAGGGGGACATTTGTTTAGTTCTTACTATAGTCATGTTTCCATTGACAATCAAAAATCAAGATTTGAATTTGAAAATCATTTTGAAACACAAAAATAAGACTTGGTAATTGAATAGGAACACTTGAATGTGGTGGTTTTCTGGTGGTGTTTATCCCAAATCTGCAATGGAAATACTGTTTTTGATTTAGCAAAGAAAGGTGTTGGCCAGGCCTGTTTTACAAAACAAGCATGAAATATGGAGGCTGCTCATGAAAATAAGGACATAATATTTCTGGCTGAGCTGGTGCGCGCAGGACATCATAACCCTCCTAAAATCACTGATCCAAGTCAGGTCTCTGGTCTTAGGTCTTATAGTATCTGATTCTGGTCCTCATGCCTGTGCCGGAGTGTCACGGCAGTTGCGTAATCACAGACTGCAGCAAAACCGCGCCAAGACCGGGATCAAAGTCCCAGGTCCGAGTGCTGGCTCATGTGATCAGGACAGGCTGATGTTGAAGTCATACCCCCCTCTCTCTCATATACACATCAGTCTGTGGGGATTGCGGCTCTGCTTTTTAACAATGCAATATTTAATAGGATTGATGCTTGAATGAAAACTCCACTTTTGCAAAATACAGAACATTTGAAACTTATTGAAAGTTTTGCGCAAGTGTTCAAAATGGAAATGCAGCTATGGTGAAGTAGATTACTCTTGTACCTGGGACTTTATCCACGGAAGCAAACACAGATCTGTTTGCAGTGGGGTCATTGGGAGATCGCCTGGACTGCTCGTAGAAGCGAAAGGGGAGGCCTCCTGGTGATGCATGCACCGTCTGCCCAAAGCCCAACACTTCTGAAGCACTGGGCTGCACAGGGAGGTCCAGGAGAGCTGCGCACGCACACGCACACATACGGTCAGTCACACATGGCTGACACAACAGACCAGCGAGTGGCTCCAGCTCTCACCTGCGATCCTCTGCATCTTCATCCGTCGGGCCTGGATGCGCCCTTTGGCCAGTCTCTGCTTGGCGATGATGCAGCGGATGTGGTCGGCAAAGATGAAGTTGGCTTGGAGGATGGGCAGAGGCTTGGCGTGGGGGTTGGAGCTGGGTTTATGGATCACTATGTTTAATGCTCTACTGTCGTCCTCCACGCCCGATACTTGCATGTCCTGTTTTAAAAAGATTGTCACCAGAATTAAACCAGATTCTATACGACAGAAACTAAACTATAATTCCTCACTTGTAGAAGTCCAGCAAATTTGACCACCCCCCAGCCGAGGCGTTTGGTGTCCGGTTCAACGAGACTCATCTGATAGATGTCCACAGCCAGGAACCTCTGTGCCTGAAGCCCGTCTTTGCTGACCACCATGCAGGCGATGAGGTCACTGTTATCTGGACAGCAGCACAAGATTAAGATACTTTATTCGTCCCACAGTGGGGAAATTTCAGTGCTGCATCACAAGTTACGGAACAGCAGGAATGGGGAGCACATAGTACAAGATAAAAGAAAATGAATTAAACTAAATAAAATACAATCTGCATCAAAGAAACAAGTATAAAATCTCTATCTTTAACATGGTAAAGTAGTATAAATTCTCTAAATTTGGCAAAATAAGATGCAAGTATAAAGTACTGTGTATTCTAGTGCAGGCAATGTGTAGTTGTGTAAATAAGTAAGTAATCTTTATTTATAAACCGCCTTTCACAGACCAGAGTGACAAAGCGGTTGACAATTGTTATTTTTGGGCATTTGTCTCTCACTCCACACAGAGATGGGAGCGGGGTCGCCAGTACAGGAGGTGCATGCCAGACCTATTGTGCATGTTTTTAGTGGTAGGGGAAACCAGAGCACCCGGAGGAAACCTACGCAGACACGGGGAGAACAAGCAAACTCCACTCAGGAAGGCCCTGGTCCGACTGGGATTCGAACCCAGGACCTTCTTCTATCCACTCAGCCACTGTGCCGCCTGTATGTTCACATCTGTACATGTTTGTAGCCGATATAAACATAATCTGTACAGTATGTTTACATCTGTACATTAGCAGCACAAGGTCTAGAGAATAATTATATCCAGTTGTTTTTTCTTCAAAGTCATCCTTATAGTAGATATCCACTTGTAACAACATATTTGAGTATTGAAAGTTGCACAAACAAAAATAAAACCTGTTCTTTGCGCATTGTATAAAGAGGACATTTTACTGTTTACCTAGCGTCACTGGGTATGTTCGTCTTTCCCTAAGCCTCCCCTTCAAAACAAGCCCATTCCCGGACTTTTCAGTGCTATGGTTTGGAAGGTAGAGTAAGTTGAGTAAAACAAGCGCACCTAGCTTTAGCGCTCCATTCACATAGATATCTGTGCGTCGCGACAGCATTGTCTTGACTACCATTGGCCGATTTGGATGTCAATCAAATCATCTTGTAGCCAATAATCTCAGGTTTCAGGCGATGTGTCGGACTTCTAGCTTCCTCCCACTGTTCCCGTCATATTTGAATGCGTAAAGAGGAAGACGGAGCCTTTTTCACGGAGAACACGCGCTATATCGGTCGGTTATCAAGGACTTTGTCGACTGGTGTGAGCGCAACCACTTGTGCTTGAACACCAGTAAGACCAAGGAGATGATCATCGACTTCAGGAGGAAACCACTTTCCCACACGCTGCTGAACATCCAGGGGGAGGACATTGAGCTGCTGGACAGCTTCAAGTACCTGGGTGTTCACATTAACAATAAACTGGACTGGTCCCATAATACAAACGCCCTGCACAAGAAGGGCCAAAGTCGCCTCTTCCTTCTGAGGAGGCTGAGGTCCTTCGGAGTGAGCAGGCCTCTGCTCAGGACTTTTTATGACTCTGTGGTAGCTTCTGCCATTTACTACGCTGCCGTGTGCTGGGCCCCGGGCAGCACAGAGCGGGACAGAAACAGACTGAACAAGCTGGTCAGGAGGGCCAGCTCCACTCTGGGCTGCTCCCTGGACTCTGTGGAGGAGGTGAGGGACAGGAGGGTGCTAGCCAAAGCCACCGCCATCATGAACAATACCTCCCACCCACTGCACAGGACTGTGGAGGAGCTGAGGAGCTCCTTCAGTGGAAGACTGAGGCACCCTCAGTGTAGGAAGGAGCGCTACCGCAGGGCCTTTATCCCCACCGCTGTCAGACTGTACAATAAGTACTTTAAATGATCACTGTGTGAAAACCTGCACTACTATTGACACTGTTTCCAATTGACACTTGTCACTTTTGTTGTACATAATTATTGTCACTTTATTGTACATATATCCTGCATGTAACATGTTTGCACATTTCCTCCCTTTGCACAATCTGAGTGTCTCTATCCATGCCAAATGTGACATGTAAATTTCTCCTCTGTGAGATAAATAAAGCAATCTTATCTTATCTTATCTTATAACTATATAAATAATAGCTTTTCTGCAAACCTTTCAATAACTGGAAAAAATGCTATTTATAGCAAGAGTAATAGCCAAAAAATTATATAAATGGATTTTTGATGTAAAAACATTGATAATTTGCATGTAAAACACTTTGGCACAGTTGGCACAAAAATGGACCACTTGTGCCGAATGTGCCCATTAGTTACAAAAAAGCCCCCAGCATCAAAATAGTTCCACCTAAAGGTCTAAAATTTCATATAGGTGTTTCCAACACCACAAACATCTGCTCTGGTGAGTTTGAACATCATACCATAAAGTATGTCTTCAGGAGAACCTTTTGAAATTGCCTTTTATTTTTTTTGACAAAAAAAACTAACTTTGACTCATGTTTGAGAAGCTGTAATGCAGACTGTGTCCTTCCTAACAAACTGTAACATACATTTTCAGAAACTAGAAGGTTTTACCTTTCAAATGAGGCCTCATAACACAAAATCAGACACAAGATGTCCACACAATAAGCATTTCCATTTGGGTATCATAATTCGAGAAGGAGCAGGCGAAATTAGGTGATCCTTAAAGGGTTAAGTCAGGTGCTCATCAGGATCAGCAGTGACAAAAACACTGGAAACATTAAAGAAAGGAGAAAAAAATCAGGAGCACTCTTGATGATAATAATCCCTGTTCATTAAGAGGGTTTTTATCTCATTGTCAAGAGTACCTCAGATTTTTCTCATTCCTTCAATGTTTTAAGAGCAATCATAGGTAGTTTTCAATTTGATTTCATGGAGTCAAATCATGGAAACGTCCACACAAGACCTTCTAAAAGCTTCCATCTCACTAATTATGGACAAAACTATAGTAACACATAAGCTGCTAATGCAATATTTGTATTGTTAAATAAGTTGCCCAAATATGTACTGTAGGAAGAAAGTCCAAAAAGACCTTTAAGTTGTTTTATACACTTTTGTAGTTTCAGTGGATATTTAACTGTACTTACCACATGTGCCAAATAAAACAATAAAAACATCTTATTGACAAGAATAAAAGAAAATATAGCTACAATTCTTCGAAAAAAACTACCTCTTTGTGTTTTCTATGAAATGCTATCAGTCAATCTATGCTTTTGTGAGATAAATCATGACTGGAAGAACAAAAGCACCGTCTCTGAGTTCAGCAGAAGGACGTGTGTCGAATGTGGCGTTGCGTTATGAGTGTGCAGAGGTTGCGAGCGTCTTACTGAGATCCAAGACGTCGTCGGTCTTGATCAGATCCTCGGGTCGGGTCAGAGGCAGCTGCGTCTCCGGTTCTCCCTGAAGCTGGAGCGACAACAAGCGCAGCATGAAGAAGACGCGGATCGCCTGTGCGGAGAGGAGAGAGAGCGGGTTATGTCTTGCGTGCTCAGAGACCGGCAGGGGCCACCACCTGACGGCCGGCAGGGGCCACCACTGACGGGCGGCAGGATTTCCTCCACGTGCGGCCGTCTGATGGTCATTGGAGAGTCATAGATACATGTTGCAACTTCTACAGAGCGAGGAAAAGAGTGTTTAGTCAGCCACCGATTGTGCTACTCCTTCCACTGAATCAAAAACATAAAAGATGCCTGGACTTTTCATCGTAGGAATAGTTTACCTATGAAACACAATTAGAACAAAAAATCCCAATAAAAAGATAATTCGTCTCTCAGTGTGGAAATTTCAGTGTCATCGTTGCGCACATTACACATTTTTATCCATCTATTTTATCTAACAATAGTAATAATAAAAAAAACAACAGCACTTCAGGTCACAGCAGCAGAGATGGGGCAGATGCTTGGTTCGGACCATTTTCTCTGCTCTAGTCCAAAGTAAAAGGCTGAATGCTTCATTAGCATTTTTCAAAAAGTCAGCATTCCTCCTGTGGATTTTTGCTCGATCCTCTTGGTTCGGACCTCTCCTCGACCCTCTCTGCTCTGGTCTGGACCAGTGAACCATGAACACTGTGCTGCAGCAACATCTCAGGTAGAAAAAAGCCAGAAACAAAACAAAACAATTGTAAAACACAAAACAACAACTGTTTCAGAGCTACTTATGACTTGCAGCCGTTTCCAGCACATTCAAAAGTAAAGCTTGTTCAAATCGTTATTCCTCGCAAGTTACAGAAATCTCTTATACTTGTAAATGGGAGGAATTGCACTAATGGTGGCTGACTACTTACTTTTTGTTTTTACCCGTCTGTATGTGTGTAAATGCTGTGTGTGTGTGTGTGTAAATCCTGTGCGTGTGTGTGTATAAATGCTGTGTGCAGCAGGACATACTCTTCTCGTCTTCTCCACGTCTCCGCAGGGCAGCCTCTTCACGAAGTCGATGCCGGTCAGAGGCGTTCCCGTGGGCGGCAGCAGGATGGAGGCGTCCATCATGAGGTACTCCACGTTGAGGGGTTTACTCTGCGGCACACGGTTCAGAGAGAGACGTAATGTTACTCAACCCGACGATTTTGTTCGAACGATATCGGACTGAACCATAAGGTCTACAAACCGTCATGCTCCTGTACTCGTCCTCAAACATGTCCAGAAATATCTCCTCGCCCTGAGACGCCACAAACATCAGAGAGTCCAACAAACACAGCAGAACTCGTGATGCTACAGTGCCTTGCGAAAGTATTCGGCCCCCTTGAACCTTTCGCCACATTTCAGGCTTCAAACATGAAGATATAAAATTTAATTTTTTTGTCATGAATCAACAACAAGTGGGACACAATCGTGAAGTGGAACAAAATTTATTGGATAATTTAAACTTTTTTAACAAATAAAAAACTGAAAAGTGGGGCGTGCAATATTATTCGGCCCCTTTACTTTCAGTGCAGCAAACTCACTCCAGAAGTTCATTGAGGATCTTTGAATGATCCAATGTTGTCCTAAATGACTGATGATGATAAATAGAATGCACCTGTGTGTAATCAAGTCTCCGTATAAATGCACCTGCTCTTTGATAGTCTCAGGGTTCTGTTTAAAGCGCAGGGAGAACCATGAAGACAAAGGAACACACCAGGCACGTCCGAGATACTGTTGTGGAGAAGTTTAAAGCCGGATTTGGATACAAAAAGATTTCCCAAGTGTTACAGCCCGGCTCTGTGGCTGCAACAAAGAATAAGGGGGAACGACACTAGGACCAGTTTTAAAGCCGTGTTTGGCATTTTATTGATAAAGAATAATAGTATATTTCTGCGATCAGGGTAAGTGTAATGTGAGTGGCTGCGTGCAATGCAAGTATCGTCAGCAGGATAACCTTATGTGTAGATAGGAGTGTTGGATGAGAATGTGTTACTGTTGGCATGTTCTGTAAGTGAGAGGTGGGCTGAGGTGCGTGTGGGGCGAATGAGAGTCAGTATGATAACCTTTGTGTGTCTGTCCCAGGACGTGGCCGGGACCAGAGTGTCAGAGGGCTGGAGGGAGAGAGAGCCCGCCATCAGGACACCTGCTGCTTTTGAGCGCACCGCCAGCCAATCAGGGCAGAGCTGAAAGAAAGTCAGGTTAAAAGGGGAGAAGGCGTACGCCCGGGCGCGTAACACCAAGTTTTAAACATCTCAAGGAGCACTGTGCAAGCAATTATATTGAAATGGAAGGAGTATCAGACCACTGCAAATCTACCAAGACCCGGCCGTCCCTCCAAACTTTCATCTCAAACAAGGAGAAGACTGATCAGAGATGCAGACAAGAGGCCCATGATCACTCTGGATGAACTGCAGATAACTACAGTTGAGGTGGGAGAGTCTGTCCATAGAACAACAATCAGTCGTGCACTGCACAAATCTGGCCTTTATGGAAGAGTGGCAAGAAGAAAGCCATTTCTCAAAGATATCCATAAAAAGTCTCGTTTAAAGTTTGCCACAAGCCACCTGGGAGACACACCGAACATGTGGAAGAAGGTGCTCTGGTCAGATGAAACCAAAATCGAACTTTTTGGCCACAAAGCAAAACAATATGGCGTAAAAGCAACACAGCTCATCACCCTGAACACACCATCTCCACTGTCAAACATGGTGGTGGCAGCATCATGGTTTGGGCCTGCTTTTCTTCAGCAGGGACAGGGAAGATGGCTAAAATTGATGGGAAGATGGATGGAGCCAAATACAGGACCATTCTGGAAGAAAACCTGTTGGAGTCTGCAAAAAACCTGAGACTGGGACGGAGATTTATCTTCCAACAGGACAATGATCCAAAACATAAAGCCAAATCTACAATGGAATGGTTCACAAATAGACGTATCCAGGTGTTAGAATGGCCAAGTCAAAGTCCAGACCTGAATCCAATCGAGAATCTGTGGAAAGAGCTGAAGACTGCTGTTCACAAAAGCTCTCCATCCAACCTCACTGAGCTCGAGCTGTTTTGCAAGGAAGAATGGGCAAGAATTCCAGTCTCTCAATGTGCAAAACTGATAGAGACATACCCCAAGCGACTTGCAGCTGTAATTGCAGCAAAAGGTGGCGCTACAAAGTATTAGCGCAAGGGGGCCGAATCAGTTTATTTGTTAAAAAAGTTTAAATTATCCAATAAATTTTGTTCCACTTCACGATTGTGTCCCACTTGTTGTTGATTCTTGACAAAAAATCTGATTTTTATATCTTTATGTTTGAAGCCTGAAATGTGGCGAAATGTTGAAAGGTTCAAGGGGCGAATACTTTTGCAAGGCACTGTACGTGTCTGGAGCTCACCTTGTAGAACGTACGCAGCAGGTGCAGACTTTCCTCACGAGCTCCCTGCAGACGATCAACAAAAACGTCAACATTTTACTGCAAACCTTTTCACTCGGTTTAAAGAGGGTTTTATTATTATTATCTTTGTTTGTCAGAATCGAACTCCATAAAACACAAACACCACATCACAAACACAACAAACAAACATATGTCATCGTTTCAATTTAAATTACATTTGCATCTTTTATGTGTGTCTCCAGAAAACAGGCCACGTGTACACATACTTGGTCTTTTCAGAACAAAAGTAGTGTTATTCTTGATTAAAAATAAATTAGCAGCACAAGATCCATTTTTCCAATTTTTAAGAAGATCAGAGCAGAATGAGACCATCCTTCAGGGTTTTTAGCTGGTCTAGGCTCTCCTCTTTATTTTCCAAATCAAAAAGATAGCACCACAGATATTTAAATGAAACCAGGACCAAACATAATCAGTCATACGTAATTACACAATTCCTAGCTAAACTCCAGCAGGTGGTTTGCATCAGTAACCATTGCTAAGGAGCTGCAAAGCGTCACAGGCAGAAGATTCTGGCGACAATCGTTGGATAGCAATTGTAATGACTATAGTAGATCCCTGATATTTGACACAAAGGTTTGACGTGTAGTTCTCCAATAAAGAACAGTCTGCTAACAGTTCTAACATTTGTGTGTGTGGTACCTCGAGGCACGCCAGATGCACGTCTTTTATTATGCAGTTACTGCCAGAGAGCACAGCCTGCTTTAATAAAAGGCAGGTGAGTTCCAGAGTCGCGAGGCGCACTCTGCCGTCTGCAAACACACAGTAATGTTAGTGAGAGCAGTGTTGTTAATATGATGTAGCAGTAGGGCTGAGCGATGATTATTGTAGGAGATAATATCGCAAAAGTAACTTTGACGATAGGTTCTATTCATATGATCCATGATCACTTTGCCTGTTTGCCTCCTGTTGCTCCCCCTCGGCCCCTCACCTCACGTGTGTCTCATTCAACACAGCAGCAGCGCCGCTTAGCCAGCAGCAGAGACATGCTCGGAGGAGTGTAGAATATGACAGAAGGCGGCCGTGGCATTTCATACAGTGGTGGACACGACACCTTTGTCATCACTGAACCACATGACTTTACATCAGAGACTTAACTCATACACAGCGAGAAATGAAACTTAAGTTTACTTAAAGGTCCCATGTTACACTTTTTGTCTTTTCTCTGCTTTAAACATGATTACAGTGCTATTTGGCCTTCATACACATGCCCAGAGTAGTTTTTTCATTGATTCTGTCAATCTTTAGTTAGAGAGCGATCTGTCTCCTTCCCCCTCGAGAGGCAGTGAAACGCCCAGGTCCACATCTGTTAACATTACCACACTGATGACAAATATGAAGCGCATAAGCCCATTTGCTTTGTATTTAATATGGATATTAAATGTTTTCGTAAACAATACACAATAAGTATGCCGTTTGTTGTCAAAAATAATAAACATAAAAAGCTGAATCAGCCTGTTTGAGTTGAGGAGACGTCCCCTCTATACGAGAGATGGCTATAAGTGTTGTGCGGTGTATCATTCAAATTATTGTCACACATGTGCATAGGATTGACTTTGCCACAGATTAGAGTCAAGGAATTACTTTGAGATATTCCTGAGACTGTACACTACGGAGAGAGCGGCTGAATTGGAAGTTACTTACTATCAATGTAATCAGCATTTTTTTTTTATCTGAAATGCTGCAGTAGCACTTAGGACCCAACTGCACATTGAGGTGATTAGTTTTATGATTGTATGAAGAAAAGGCAATGTTTCATTTCTTCAAAAACAGGAACCAAATGTGACAGAAAACCTTTGTTCCTACATGAACTGACTCATCTTTGAGGTTCAATAAAAATTTGCAGTAGTTTTTGGATGGATATTTATTCTGTAAAAATATCTTTATATATCATACAGTACAGACCAAAAGTTTGGACACACCTTCTCATTCAAAGAGTTTTTATTTATTTTCATGGTTATGAAAATTGTAGATTCACACTGAAGGCATCAAAACTATGAATCAACTCATGTGTAATTATGTACGTAAAAAATAAAAATAAAGTATGAAACAACCGAAAATATGTCTTATATTCTAGGTTCTTCAAAGTAGCACCTTTTGCTCTGATTACTGCTTCACACACTCTTGGCATTCTCTTGAGCTTCAAGAGGACCTGAAATGGTCTTTCAACAGTCTTGCGGGAGTTCCCATGATGCTTAGCACTTGTTGGCCCTTTTGTCTTCACTCTGTGGTCCAGCTCCCCCCAAAACCATCTGGATTGGGTTCAGGGTCGGTGACTGTGGAGGCCGGGTCATCTAGCCCAGCACCCATCGCTCTCCTTATTGGTCAAATAGCCCTTACACAGCCTGGTGTGGATCTACAGTCAATAGTCATGAAAAGAAAGGAAACTAGTTGAATGGGAAGGTGTGTCCAAACTTTTGGTCTGTACTGTATCGAGATTTTTCTCCGCATCGCCCAGCCCTATGTAGTAGTGTTATTATGGATATATGATGAGGGTGCTCAGAGTCCACGTGACGGCAGTGCGGTGGCCCGGAGGAGAGGTACCTGGCTGTGCACACTGGCTCATGATGCGGATGAGTCTCTCCACCAGCACCACGCTGTAGCAGCCCCTCTGCTGCTCGGGGAAGGGCAGCTGCAGCCGCTCCAGCACCTCCTGGTTTATGCCTTCACACAACAACGACACACGCAGAGATTGATACGGTTTGAGGTTTTGGCCTTTTCTTAGTAAGAACACAACGATAGTGGCTATAACACATACTGGCGTGTCCCTCATGGGAGTGTTGTGTTCACCATAAAGGCCGAGGTTCGGTTACAACAAAAACTGAATAGAAGTTGTTTTGTGCTATGAGATTAAGAGATCCTTTATTCGTCCCACAGTGGGGAAATTTCAGTGTTGCATCATCGGTTACAGAAAAATAGCTCTATACTAAATTAAAATAAAATAAAATTTCTAACTTGGCATAATAAAGAGCAGGAAAAAAAGAAGGAAATAGAGCACCCTGTTTGATGTCTTAGCACACATCAAACAGGGTCTATTATTTAAGAAAAAAAATATGACATTAACATAAGTAATAGGATGAACCACTGAAGCTATAATTGGACTTGGTTTGGAGGTATTTAGCAAGTAAAGTGACAAGTGAATAACAGAAATATCAGATGAATGGATGTGTAATAATGCTGTAGTAATAATAACTGGTAAAGTGACTAGTGCAACAAGTGTAACATCTCTAGTTTTAGCATAACAAAGAAGAAAGAATTAAGTATAAAATCTTTGACTTTAGCATAATAAGAAGTGAGTATAAAGTCTATAGTCTAACAGACAAAGAATCCATTGTTTTAAAAGAGCTTATGGGCTTACATTCTACAGATAAAAAAGCAGGTGGTGAAAACGGCATGTATTTAGATGGAATTGTGAGATTACTAAATAGTTACGTCTACAAACTACACAAACACACACACACGCGCACGCAAGAACGCACGCACGCACGCACACACACCGAGGGCTGCTGACCTTTGCTGTGGGAGATGGCGTAGAGCAGACACAGCACAAACAGGGCCTGGTAGTCGTCGCTGGTGCAGTCCAGAGCTGCGTACACCATGTCTAAAAAGGGCCTTTCAGACAAAACACAAAAAAACGGCTGTCATTCGATCACCTTTCTGGCTCGGCGTCTGAGCGGCGGGCGGAGCGCGGTCCCACCTGTGTGTGTACATGCACGTTGCTGCCGCGGTCTTCTCCTCGTCGGTAATGTTCTGCTCAGTGAGGTCTGATACTTTGGATTTGTCCATGACGACCATCTCAATCTCTGACACAACATTTACAAACATTATAAAAGTGAATGAGCTCAAAGCACCAAAAGCACAAATGAGTGTCACCGATGACGACGCGCTATGGAAAGACTCCTTCAGGATACCGTCAGTAACATGCTGTGTTTAGTTTAGGTTAGCATTAACACTAGGACTCCCAGATTTATGAAACTACTCAAATTTGGAGTGCTCTCATTTAAAACCAATTGGATTCTAAGAAATTCCCCCCTGGGCAGCACAGTGGCACAGTGGATATAACATTTTTTACCTGAACTCACTTTTACTATGAGCTAAGATTGGTTTACAGAACTTGAAATACAAGAAAAAGAGCTAGTTAAAAGGCTATTGCATGCTAATGGCTGGCAAGTTAACAGCGTGTTGCTATGACAACTATGGTAACCAACTGCTCACTGCTACATACAGAAACAGAAAAAGTCAAAAGTTTGGAAGACCAATCACGTACAAACTTTAAGAAAATAAAAGCAGTTAAATTGACCGCGCTGGGAGTTCCAGTGTTAAGCTTTTACTACTCGGCCCAAGAAGGAGTTGTTTCATATCAGCGAATATTAAACACACAAGCACACCGAGCCAGAGTGAGAGACAGACGGAGAGGTGAGGAGCACAGGTGGAATGGTGTCGCCCTGTGGAGGCCAGCGGGGACCCCCAGAGACCAAACATGTACAGATGGGCTTACCAGCTAACGCAACATATTTGGCCATATTTCCGAGATTATAAATTATGAAGCATTCATTGTTCGTGGTTATGTGAAGCCATTCATTTGCATATTTTCTATACATATTTTTTATGACTACAGCATTGAGCAAAAATGGTGGTAGTTGTGGTAGTTAAGTATTTTGTGGTAGTTATGGATGGACTCTGATGGTAAAGCGGTCCATTTTTTTTCGGGCAAAAAGCATCCAGTTCCTGTCAATTCCTGGGCTGCCTCGCATTAACCGCACATTTGAGATCTCCCCAGAGCGGCTCAACAATGTTATAATTTGAAGTGACAATAAATGACTTCACACAACCACTCACAATTTATTATTTTGTGTCATCGTTCATTATCACCAAAACCAGGTCATTTGTGGGTGTGTGAATTTTTAAGCACAAAAGAACATGTGATGTGAGAGTGGGCAATTAAAGGGGTATGAACAGCAGTTAAAATGTTTTGATTACTCCCAATTATGCCTCATACGTTACGACCAGATTAATGTGTGTGACGTTTAAGGGATTCTTCGTCCAATCCATGATGGTGGTGCACTTTAAAGACGACATATTGGGCAAAATTGATGCGAGAGATTTTTAACCAAGTCGTTGCTTCTTCCATTTTTATGACACACAATAGATCTACCTACAGTGCATGTATTTTTTACCAGAAAAAAAAAAAAAAAATTCAAACAATCAAATCACAGATAGATTGTTACAAAACGTGCTCAGCTGTTTCTTTGTAACTATAATTCCGCAAATAAATATTGTACAACTTTGTTTACTTAAAAAATGAGAGCTCCTTTATTTGTCCCACGGTGGAGAGATTTCAGGATTGCATCGCAAGTTAAAGAACAGTAGGAACGAGGAGCGCACAAGACAAGATAATATAAGTGAATATTAAGTAAAGCACAACTCTATTATTGAAAAATGTATTATTGAAGTTTGCCTTTAGGGAAATAAACGTCAAAGCCAAAAAATTTTAAACATTTGAATAACCCTATACTCTCGTAAAAAGAAACTATAAACTTGTGTGTATAAAAGGAAAATATTAAACTTAACTCTGAATAATTGGTTTTAGAACTGAAGTACAAATCTATAGATAAAATAGAAGAGAATAGTTCAAATATTCAAAGATGACACTACATTAAAACATATGACATTCTGGGTCAACTATAAAGGCCTTATAATAGGCTTAACAAATCTCATAACAGCACCATTTCCAACATCAGCACGACATCTGATGCCATTGGTGCATTCTAGTGAAGATGAGGTGAAACACGGCTATCGATGAACAAAGTGAAAAAGCACAATATGTCGTCTTTAAAAAACACGTGATGCATCGACATGAGAATCAAAATCAACGGTGAGGTATGTGGCACGAGACGGGGGCAGTTTTACGGATGGTCGGGGGTGGATCGATGAGAAGAACACACAACGGCACACACTCACTCACCTTCCGCCGTCTCCCCACTGGCTCTGCTGCCCTTAGAGCTCCCACCTGCCACTCCCTCTGTACCTTTGGCCTTCTCTCGGACCCCCTCCCTCTCGCCTCTGTCGTCCCAGCCCTCGTCCGCCTCACCGCCGGCCAGCCCCGCGCGCTCCTCCTCCTCGTCCTCGCCCAGGTTCTTGTAGTTGGGCCGCTTCTGGGTCCGCTTGCGGCCGCGGTGACGGGACATTTCCAGGGAGCGCTCCAGGGACTCGGGGGGCTTGGTGAAGCGACGCATTCCGCCCGAACTCGCCTGGGGCAGGGGCAAGACAGAAAGGAACCGAGAATGGGTTAACTGCTCTCCTATGGGGGTCTGGTGCAGTGGTCGAAGGTAAAGCACATGGATGACCAGACAGGAAGTTAAAGTGGTGTAAGGATTTGTCACAATACTAATATTGACATTGTATTTTGATACCAATGAACAAACTCAATATCAAATGTTATACCGCAGTGATTATGGAATTCTTTTCTTTATGATGGCCCTTTCTTTATGATGACGACTTTCTCCCTCCTCTCCTGTTATTCAAATAAAGTTTCTTATTAAAACCAGTGGATACAAAAATGCTAGTGTCCAAGCTGATCTACGGTGGTCATGGACAAAATGGGCACAAACATCCAAAGGAAAGAACAATAATCAGGCGCCCTTGTATTAGAATGAACAGCCGTTATTTTAGAGGTGGCTACCGGTTCAAATAGAAGAAATTCAGTATCAATACTTTCTCAGTTGAGTACTTAGTTTGCATGTTTGGTTCCATCTGGTGAATTCCTAATAGATCACAGAGGGGAAAAAAAATAAATGACTGAATCTATATCCTCGAGATTATTTAAATAACAGTCGCACTCAACAATCATACTTTACTGCTTAGTGCAATCTTGGCTCACAACCTTGGCTCACATCATCAGAAGTATATTATTTAGAAAATCAAGTAAGTCTTTCTAATCTTCTCACATTATTTTCGTATTATAATATATAGGATAATTTCTATGGGCACACCAAACGACGCTCTGGTAGAAAAACAGCGTCTTAGTGGATCCACAGGGACACAATGGCCTCTATGTCACATCGGCTGCTATCGTCAACTCTAACATTTTGGCAACAGAAGGAATGACGTAGGCAAACATGTCCAACGCACGAATGATTGTGAGGCTTGGTTGCTGGGTGGAGGGAATCTGAGGAAATTGTACATAAATATGCAACAGTGTAAAGACTGAGGTAAGAGCACGTAAACCACAGAGCATGTGCAGTTCTGGTAATTGTCGCTCCGCAGTCTGTGCTGAGAAGTGGATGCAGGTCAGAGCGCTCACACGTGCAGCACAAAGAGGCTGTGGCGGACTGGCGGCTTTCTGACGTTCTATATGCAGATGTATATGTAGATGTATAATGCAGATGTAGATGTATAATGCAGATGTAGATGTATAATGCAGATGTATATGTAGATGTGTATGCAGATGATAAATGCAGGTGGGACAATCTGCCGCATGTGCCTAAACATGTTTGCTTCCAGGAACAGAGCCAGGTTTGGTGAACCTGCTCTGTCAGGGTAGCCTCGCGTGACCTCATTTCCTGCCACATCAAACGGGCAAACTGCTGAACTGAAACTGAGACGGGGCCCTCACACTTCCCACGCAAATCAGACAGACTCTGAGGGGACAGATGTGTAGAGTATTTCTGGAAATAAATACAGTGAAGAAGGTCACTCCAAAATTAATACATTTATGTAGGTTTAACCTTTTTGCTACACTCGGGTCAAAAGAACCCACCACAGTGATTAAATATGGAAGAAAAATACCCTAAATCAGGAACTAAATGACCCAGGGCTGGTCGAGTTAGGAAAAATCATCACAATTCATCAAAAAAAAAGGAAGTAAAGAATCATTTAGGGCATTTTTTGTCACTGTGGCTGGTTAATTTATACATAAGGGTTAAGAGACACAAATACCCAATGATTACTTACATTTTCATAAACTGATTAAATAGTAATATTAAATTCATGAAAATGTAATTGTTACAAGCAAAGTCAAACATCTACTAGCTCAGCACCATAAATGAAAACGTGGTGAATAGTCGTCATGTCGTGGTTGACCGAGAATGCGAGTGCAGTGAAATGGTGGGAGGCTTCTTACAAAAGCCACAAGACTCACACACAGCTCACACGGGAAGGCTCTGAAGCCCCACGTGGGTCACCAGTCCACACACCAGTCTACACACAGTCTACACACCAGTCTACACACAGTCTACACACCAGTCTACACACCAGTCCACACACCAGTCCACACACCAGTCTACACACACCAGTCTACACACACCAGTCTACACACCAGTCCACACACCAGTCCACACCTTCTTACCATGAACATGTGAGCACACTGGATGTCAGTCTGCTGGGTGAACACAGACAGGTCCCCATTCAGAGTCACGTCCGCTAAGGAGTTAACAAGAGGCTGGTAGTGGATGATCAAAAAGACCTGAGGACGAAACACAAAGTTTGTCGAGTTTACGCCAGAATTCATGTTCGAGAAATAAGCTTTGTTTTCCCTGCTCTGAATCTGACAGTGATAAGATTGACAAACCTGCCATAATATTGTTATGTCCTTTCTACTTGCCAACACCGTGTGTATGTTTGTGAATTTTCCCCAGCTCCTCCACATTTATGATAAAATAGAGAGAACATAGTTGATATGTGCTGACATAGAAGATGTTTTATGTGGATTGGCCCAGGAATTACAGAGAAAACGGCTACAGTATGGACATTTATTAAAACATGGACATAGATAATCCATCTACCTAATGGCTCATATGCATTTTCTTTTTTTGTTGCCAAGGATTTTTCAGCTGCCCTTTACCATAACTTTAAACTCAACACTTGGGAATGTGGTGATGTCACATGAAGGCAGCCTTTTGAACTGTTCTTACTTGGGACAGCAGGTAGAGCGAGACTTGAGGGTTGATTTTTCTTTCTTCCGACTACAAAAAGGAAGGAGAAGAAGAGCGTCAGTCTCTGTCAGAAACGTAACTTACTACACGAGACGGGGACGGAGCCTTACGATCTCCGGGTTGATGAGGGAGTAGACGTAGAGCGGCACAAAGAGGCGGTTGAGCAGATGGTCCGTGAGCACGTCGTTGAGGAACTCGCAGTTGATGATGAGGATGTCGTTCAGGTAGTGCAGGTGGTCCAAGTGCTCCGCCACCAGGTCGCTCAGCTTCCCCCGGTTTTTGTGTCTGCGTGAAAACAAGGAAAGATTTTACAACAGTTGCCTTTGATTTGGATTGAGTTCTAGTAGAGCTGGGAAATAAATCGAATAATCTTAATAATAATAATAATCTCATTGTTTATTTTCAAATGTATTTGTCTCAGTTTTCCAGAATATTCAAAACAATATACAATTCCTTTCCAATCCTCGAACAGTTTGCGTCATGCAAATCAGTCTTTTTTTGTTGTCCCAAGAGTGAAAAAAGAAGCTCAAAAACATGCATTTGAATTTAAAGCTCCGTCTAACTGGAACAGTTTGCCGTTGTCTATTCGCTCTCTAACTACTCTGCCTCTGTTTAAATCTGCTCTGCTACAATATCTCCAGAATTCATGTCAATGTTTTTGATCTTAGGTTATGAGACCTAATCTTGTCTTTGTCTCCTAATTATTGTTATTACTATTATTAATAGTATTATCCTTATTTAGTGTAATTACAGTACAGTCACAGCGTGTGTGTGTGTGTGTGTGTGTGTGTGTGTGTGTGTGTGTGTGTGTGTGTGTGTGTGTGTGTGTATGTGTGTGAGTGATTGAGGGTTTATGTGTGTGTATTTTTTGTTTTTTTTTGTTGTTTAAAAAAAAATATTTTCTTGTATTTTTGTTTTGTTTGCATCCGTTTTGCTGTATCTGTCACTTTGTGAAATCTCGAGGACCCCTCGAAAATGAGATGGTTCATCTCAAGGGGCTTATCCTCTAAATAAATAAATAAAAATAATTGTTATTTTTGAAAATCGAATCATGTGGGGGGGAAAAAGGACCACTGTAACCCTACAGTTGCAGTAAAGATGTATTACTGCAAAATATATCCATCTTCTTCCACTTAAACTTTTACTGGGTCAGGGGGTGGCAATCAGTGATGCCCACCAAGTCACAGAGCACCAGCCCCTCACTGATCCTCCTGCAGGTGCACGTCCACAGTAGGATGACTGCTCTGTCAGTGACAACACAGCCTTGATCTTTTAGCGGGGCTTCAGGCAAAGTGGGGTAAAGTGTCTTGCCCAAGGACACAACGACAGTAGACATCAGTGGGAGTTGGTGGAGAAGGTCACACGGTGGGCTTAAACCCTTAACTTTCAGGCTCAAAGGCCAATGCTCTACCAACTGAGCCTCGTATTCCCTTAATTATTGTCCCTGTCAGATGAATGAATAAATGACTTACAAAATCAATTAATGAAAATCTTTCATGAAATCAGTGGCCTTGAGTGACTGATTTCCACCGCCATAAATGTTGCAGTACAATTGACCCTTAATAACTTTTGCCAATTACCCAGTCTCATCCTTGTTTACTTTTGAATGCGACGGAAACATCTGCAAGTCCTAAGTAGCTCTGAAACAGTTGTTGTTTTGTGTTTGACAATTTTTATTTTTATTGGTGTTTCTGTACCTGAGATGTTGTAGCAGAACAGTGATCATGGTTTTGCACTGGTCCAGACCAGAGCAGAGAGGATTCATGGTCCAAACCAAGCGGATCAGCTGAAAATCCACTGGGAGAATGCTAACTTTGGGAAAAATGCTAATGAAGCATTCAGCCTTTTACTTTGGACTAGAGCAGAGAAAATGGTCTGAACCAAGCGGCTGCTCCACTTCTGCTGCTGTGACCTGAAGTGCTGTTGCAGTTCATTATTACTATTGTTAACTTTTTAGAATAATCAATGTATTTGTTTTGTTTGTGTGGATTGATGAGTTTTTGCTGCTACAGGACACCTGAATTTCTCCCACAGAGAAGAGTAAAAGTATCTATCTCTCGTGGTGAAATGGGACTCACTCTTCATCGGTCTGCACACACTTGTCCAGCTCGATCACGTGGCTGCCGATAAACCAGACCAGGTTACTGAAGTAGGGCACCGCGGTCTTATCCCGTATGTAGTGGAGCATGTGCTGGTTGTCCACTGCAGAAAGTGACAAAAAGTACAAAGGAATGTCAAATGAAAAAGGCACGTTCTTTCATGCTTCATCTATATTCTCCTTCACTACAGTTTAAAAACATAAACAAAAACGTTCACATGCATACAATAATTATGTTCAGCAATATTCATCTAAATTCATTTGAACCAAAAGACAAAACAGGAGCTGTCCAAAAAACAAATAGTGAAATGAATGAACAGCAAAGTATAACAACATTTGCGGGATGTAAAGGCAGACATAGAAAGTAGATAACGCAGTGATTTACAAGTTTAAAGATGTTTGGAGAAGCAGAATTAAAAGTCAAACACAACCATGATCAGCAAATCAAAACATTTTGCCAATCATATGCAAGTGTGAAATACATTTACACACGTGCAAGAAAAACAAAAAAACAAAAACAAGAAGCCAAAGACAGGAGGAAGGAGTAGGACACCCGCATGCTAATGTTTTTGAGAGTGAGATTTCCCAGTGTGTTCGGAAAGCACAGAGACAGGACGTGCTCGGCCTCCGCGGCTCCCGATAGAAGACTGAATGAATGGATCAACCAACTTACATGAGACTGCGGTTAGGCAGATGAGCGGCAGAGGAGACATGGAGGAGTGAGGGGAAACAGACACAGGGTTAATGCAGACATGTGGAGCTGCAGAGATCTCACAGGCGACTACAAGCACACCTGACCCAAGTCCACGGCTGATAACCTCTAGAGGCATCACTGAAAGCCCCGCTGAGTACATGTGCACATACAACACTGCAAGGATCGTAAATAAACTGTAAACCACAGACTGATGGTAAGCCTTTCTAGTCTTACCATCAGTCTGTGATGACGTCATAGCACAGCTGCTCATGTCAAGGTTTAGGAGAAAATATAATGACGGAAAAAATCTATAATTATTACATTTTTAAATGACAGAAAACAACCCATTTTGGTCATAAACTGTCCACTGGGAAGTGCTATAGTATAGAAAATTATCCAATTAATTGTTTATTTGTTGCTATACACTGCACTGCTATATACACAAATCTATATTAGAATATATATACTTTTTAATATTACATACTCAAAGTAACAAAGCAGGTGACACTAGAAGGCTGAGTAACAAGTGAGATCTGTGGAGAGGCGATTCACAAGAGTTATTGTTAGTCTCCACACAAGAACAGTTACATACCTTAAAGATTTGAGTAAATATGATATACTTTGAACATGTGTGTAGAGTTTTACACTCTTGGCAAATGACTGTGTGGACCTGGACTTGTAGTGACCAGAAAATCACATTTTGTCTGAGATCAAACCACCGTTTGTCGTTCAAGATGCGGTCAGTGAGGCGTAAATGCTGCATGCGAAGAGGAGAGGGGAGGAGACGGCCCCTCGTCCCCGAGATAGTGACTGTGGCTGGGTCAATGCAGAGAGGACATGCATGAGCTGCACTACAAAGCCAAATGCACCAACTAAACGTCCTACAAGTCTATTTCAAGCAACAGCAAAAACAACAGAGCACATATTAGCATTATCTATTCACAATAATTACAGCTTATGGTCACATTCAGCATATTATAAGAATTTATATTGTCCAGAACTAATGCCGTGGTTAGCATAACATTCAGGAAGTTAAACAATCGAGGTCCATTTAAGTTGTTTCAGAGAGGAACTGGCACTCATGCACTACCGCGGCAGCAGCAGAAACAGGCCCATGGACAGATAGGAGTGTAGCGCCCCCTGCTGCATGTGTGTCTGATTGCTCACCTTTGTAAACATTGAGCGTGATGGTCCGGACAGCGATGCGCACCATGCTCTCAGGATGGTTGAAGAACTTAATGGCTTCAGTGTACAGGGCAAAATCGTTTGTGTGCTGCAAGGAGGACACAAAAGTTTGAATTTGAAAGTGCCAGAGATGGACAGTTTTACAAAACTCGTACGTTACACAATGCTACACAATTGTATTAAGAGTGAGTGTCCCCCTGAAGCATTAGAAGGATTTGTCATTTTGCCTCATACCTCATTATAGAAGAAGTGAACTGTATGGCTGTTTAGTTTGAGTGAAAGCGTCTTGAGGAAGGAAATGTAGTAGGCCATAATCTCCTCATCAGAGAAGTCAAATTTATGGACGATGATGGAGTTCACATGATTGTTTGACAGGAGGTAATCTGGAGAAAAACAAAAATGGGTTCAGTCAGATTATTTTGTGATTTAAAATAATGGCATACAAACTGGAACAGGAGGTGACAATGTGAATATGAATATTGTTGTGAGTGCTTACATAAGGATGTCTCATGGCTGATGTTCTCAAACAGAATATTTAGCGTCTGAAGGAGCTGCACACAAACATAACGGCCAGACTTTTGACGAAGGATGTTGAGGAAGAACGCAAACATGTTCTTCTCCAGGAAGAAGCTGTGAACAGACAGAACACAAGGCTGGTCAGACTACACAGTGCCAGAATTTTTTATTTAACCTTTATGTAAACAGGAATAATCCAATTGACATAAGAACCTCTTTTCTCAAGGGAGTCCTGGCCAAGAGGCAGCAGAGTTAGACATAAACACAACAGACAGATAAAATATACAGACTACACACATCAAGTAAAACAATTACAGGTAATTGAGGCCGTCTCAAAAACTCTGAGTTTCGATTTAAAAGCATTCAAGGACAAAAGCTTAGTCTGCTTCCAGTCTTGCTGGAGCATGTTCCAAGCAGAACGAGCTGCATGGACAAAGGCTCTTTTTCCCAACTCTGTGTGGACAAAAGTCATAGAAAGCAACAGCTGCTCATTGGACCTCAGTGCATAAGACTCCGTGTGAGCAATGTACAGCAGTTGAGAGTCCCAATGCAGACATGTGGAGAAAATACTTTAATTGAAACAACTGATGTAATATTATTTTAGTACTCAGTATTTATTGTGAGAGTATGTCTTTCCACAATCCAATCTGAGCAGTGGGGCGTCAAAAGGTAAGCTCATGTCTGTGGAATGAGTAGTTTCAATGTTGTCAGATATTGGGGTATTTTTGATCGCATATGTGAATACAGCCGTAACTGTACCACTTGAACTCACCACTGCTGGGGTGCTATTGCAGAGATATCAAACCTATGGTAAGTGTGAGCGGTGCTGCAGCAGTTCAAACACCGTAAATACAGCTGCAGAAGACACCGCACGGAGGGGCAGAAGGACTGAGGGCTATGAGAAGAATGGTGTCCCCTATTTGAGAGACTACACTGGATAAGGCTGTTCTATAGTATTCACAAAGTGAATCAATACAATTCAAATGACACAGGAGCACTGAATGACTGCTTCACAGATTCATGTTTAGTTTGATGTGGGGAACCTGGTCTCAGAACAATGTAAGGCCTACTTTCATTTGTCAACATACAGCAAAATAAGCACAGTATCTGCTCTTAACTATGTAGCCTTAACTTATTCACGCAGAATCACAAATGTTTCTCATATGTAGACTTCATGGTGCCAGACACGGCTGGGGCGACTTACTCAAACACAGAGCTGTCATTCTGATCTCCCCAGATGAGATTCTCAGTGATTGAACGAATCGTCTCCACCAGCAGGTTTCTGTTATGGTCTGTCACTGTGGTGTTTTTTGTCAGGACATGATACAGATACCTACAAACAAGTAAATACCACATCATCACACAGGCATTGTCATCAGTTAATATTATTCCATAATTTTTTTTATTGAATCTTACAATGTGATAAGAAAAACATTCTTATCACACATTTTCCATAAGCAATTATGTAATGTGTTATATTTCTGTTACAATCGCTTTTTTATTATAACCCTAACCCGAAACATGTTACCAAGGTAATACATCTACCTTCTCTTTCAAACAAACACAAAACAAGTAAACTTTAGCGTATTGTGTTTATAGATTATTTAAGATTAGATAACCTTTATTAATACCCATAGAGGGGAAGTGTCAGGGTTGCAACGCACATAAAGCAAAAGCACACAAAATATTCATAGATAAGTAGCTGTAAATACTTAGGACCAAAAGAATAGGGCTGAACACTCTCGAGGAGCAATGAATATACATTTGATTTTCGAGTCATAAATTCGAACTAACTCCGTTCAAGTTTTCCTATTTGTCAAAACAGCCCAATTTCAGATATAAACCAATCGACAAGGATCCATAACACCTGCGTTTTGAGAAATTGGAGGAGGTGTGTGTAGGTGGACACTTGGCGTTAGTTCGGAGTAAACCTGGATAAAAGAGATCACGCAACCATAATATTATGAGTGCATCAAAACTAAATATGTTATCTGCTTGGATATGAACGCTGAGTACATGACAAGTCGTTATTTTGTATGTAATATCTGGTGAATAGAGATGCAGTGGTTAGCTTATCTAGTAGCTACTCACTTCAATTGGTCCAAGGAGTGGATGTTCTTTGCCCTTCCCTGTCCAACCCAGCTCCGAGACCGACCGAACATGGTGGCCGAAAGGTTGCTGTTTTTATTATAATTTCTAATCCAAACTTGGTATTCAGTCCATCCCACACACTTTCTCTAACCCATACAGATAGCCATTTAGCCAACAGAAGGTGAGAGGCGGTGTTGCTGCGCTTGGGTCACTGCGAAATTGCTCGAGTGTTTGGGCTAATGGAAGTTGTAGTTTTTACCGTCGTCAAAAGAAGTCTCAACGTCGCCCTAAAAACTACACAGACCAACTTCCGGTGACTGTAATGACGCGCTTGATATGCGACGCGTTCGTGTTTTGATGGACACGTGCCCGGGCCAATCCGAACACAGAAATCCGCTGCAGACTGCTAAGTGTCAGATTTCGTGTTTTTGTCTGCGATGTTTCACGGACGGATCCCAAAATGTTGAAGGCGTTTAGTGGAAAAGTGTTTAATGGATGACCGTGGTAAGTCTTGGTAAGTTCTGTTTGTGGGTACGTGAGTGCGTGCAAAGATATACATTTTTACTTTTTCGCTGCATGCTACTGTTTTTAGCATTTCAGCTAGCTAGCATTTTGTTGTACAAAGAATGACCAGTGACTTGTTAAAGATGATATTTTTATACTATGTTGGATATTATTTCGACAGATGACCGAACTAACTAATTACTTGTACCGTATAGAGTAATTTCCCGTAACAATATCCGTTTTTATTTGTGTTGTGGTTGCAGGTCAATTCAAGCTGTCATGGACTTGGTAGGGTCACCTCAGGCTGGGCTCTCGCCTCTACGTCGGCCCTTGTAAGCCTGGACTCGGACAGGTGGCTTCCTATGACACATCTAATTTATGCACAGCTGGATTCGGTGGAATCTCAAGTGGACAAGCTCCCATATATGTTTTATCTGGGCCTGTTCTTTGTGAACGTCCTGATTCTGTACTATGCCTTTCTCATGGAGTACATTGTCCTAAATGTTGGGATAGTGTTTTTGCCCGAGGACATGGACCAAGCGCTGGTGGACCTCGGAGTCCTTTCTGATCCAGCCTCTTTGTCTTATGACACGGACACTGAGCTGGATGTATTTGAGGGCTACCTTGAGTAAAGGGGCTTCCAAAAAGCCCTGTATCAGAGATGCTGATGGAACATGGGACACTGCGGGGACAAAAGGGGCAACCATATGCACCTCACAAATTGTGAGCAGGTGAGTGGTAACATTGATTAGACAGAGATGACATAAATGGTTCTTTAATTTTTTTCTATTTGTTTTTGCATAGGTTGTCCAAGTTCAATAAAAGGTAACCTGTGTGGAATGCTGCCAGCCGCCCATTTCATCCCTGGATGCAAAAAGAAAGGGAAAAAAGGCATGTGTCCGCTTACTTCTCAGTTTGTCTTCAAGAAAAGTTACATTCTCAGGCAAGGTATCACTGCTCATTGCTTAGATTGTATTATGAACAAAACATGGTAGCCTATAAATGGTTGACCTTGTTGTAAAAAATAATGATTTAGTTTATGAAGAAAGTATTTTCTTTTATAGCTTGAATGCCGATTGCAAAACACAAAACTACAGTGAACATGATGTACAACTGTTAATCTGGGGCAGCTGGAGAAGAACCATTAGGTCATTAGCTATGAAGAGTAGGCTGACACTCTTGTGCCAATAATTGTTTTGTTTTACCCACCTTTACCTGTTTGACATTGTAAACTTTCTGAAAATGTTGCTTACAACTATCAATCATGCTAGTTTTAAGTGTTTTTTTTCCTGTTGAGGTAAAGGTTTTATGTTCTTGTCAAAGGTACTGCTTTACACAGCCCCTAAACCACTCAAATCAACCTTTCATTCAGAAAAAACCCTGCATGTGTTTAGATTCTGGTTTTACTCATTAGTACACTGAATGTTAAAGCTCAAACAGTTCTTGAGTCTAAACCAGCCTTTGAGCTGCACTCACATCACAACAATAGAGTATTTTGAAATAAAGATTGATTCATCCATTTTAAAATTTTTGAGCTAAGTCCAACCTGGACCCCATTTATTTTTATGAGCCTGTTGTCTGCGTTTTGGCAGTTGAATTAGACAGTTTGTCAATGGCAATACAAAATCGACTCCTGCAATCACAGGATCTGACTGTTGTTGAATGAGTTTGACACGAGATGCTCACTTGACTCTGACTATTCCTCTGCTTTTGTTCCAACAACCTGAAAATCAAATGTTTTGGATTGTATCAATATTATTCCCAAAATGTATTTAATAAACAAAGGGAATTTTATTGGCAGCTTGACTGGAGTGTTTCTGTGAGAAATGAATATACCAGCACACACTTTATATTGAATTTATTTGAGAAAAACTAGTTACTCTTGTGTTTAAATATGTGATGTATGTAAGCAGTAGATTGAGGGAAGAAATCTTACTGATGCATAGAAAAAAATCTCAAAACAAAAAAACCCAAACATTTCAAAGGTGCAAATCACATTGACTAGAAGGTATCCATAATGCGGTGGTCCTGCTGCTGCAGTCTTTCAAACACCCCATAAGGAATGCGTTTGCACCACATCCTACAGTCACACCAAACATAACATGAGTTTATTTAAACTTTGTCATGTAACCACAGCAACAGTGCAGAGTGTTTACTCGCCTCAAGGATTTCATCCGCACACACTGCTTCAGGCTGTTGGCCAAACTTTGTGCACCGGCCTCTGAAAGCCTGTTGTACCTGACACTGCAAACATACATGCTGTTAGTGTAGTTTACACATACCTGCTTCCACCAGCCTGACGTAGCCCTACATAGGGTTGGAATATTCTGGGAGTTAATGGGAATATAATGGAAATAACAAAAATAAACATGAATACACTGGGAATTTTCAAAATTGAAGGTTGGCTCTTCATAGCCAACTTAAAGTAGAGGAAAGTATTTTAGTATAATCTTGACTAAATCTAACAGTTTACATTTAAAGAGAGGATTAGAAAGACTTGTTAAAGCTTGTTTGAGTTTTTATACAATACATTTTGTAGAGAATGACTTTGCTTTGTTAAAAAGGCTGCAGAGTTTAATTTTTGCATTAGTCTCTGCAGGGGGTGTGCCATGTGATTATTTTCAATGATAAACAAGGTTGGGGAACTATCCAGTGCTTCCCCCAGTGGGACAATAAAGATCATTTGAACTTGAACTGGAACACTGGTTTAGTCCACAGGCTCAAATGTGTTCCTTCAATAAAGTAAGTTTTGATGGGGAAATATATTAAATGTTATTTTTTTAAATATCACATACAAACATATTCCTCTGGTAGATTTCATTAATTCCCATTATTCCCAAAGAAAGTTTCCAAAATTGAAAATAATTCCCCAGCTTAATTTCCAATGGGAATTTTCCTGAAACGTTCTGAAAAAAACTGAAATTGTTCTGCCTCTGTCCAACCCTAACTCTACTCTGGTCCACTCTTCTCCAATTGGGAGTGTTTTCTAAGCATTGCCTTGTTAAACCTGCACCAGGCCAAAATGCGCATGCGCCCTCCGGAAGTGTATGCAAAACTATACTTACTCCAATTCTGTGAGCGCAGACGTTTGAGGAAGAACTGCTGCCAAACTCTTGGCACCTCCATCACAAATAATGTTACTGTGGAGGCTTTTCAAACACAAACAAATGAAAGTTAATAAATTTTATTCAGTGCCTTTCATTCAAAACATCGTGTTTTACGTTCATGCAATTATAGAAGTAATTATCAAAGGAACCAAAATCTCCCAGATGAAAGATTTGGTAAAGAAAGGTAACATTGATTAAATAAAATAGGACACATTGTCGCTAGAGACTGACTCTCGCCAGACCCTTGTAGTTCCGCCATGCTCCACTAGAGGCGTTTGGCTGAACACAAGGTGTGAAGCTCAGCGAACTACAAGGGTCTGGCGAGAGTCAGGCTACATTGTTGCAGCATCCTCGTGTAAACAGCACATTAGTCTCTGAGTTAGTCTGGGAATGCCACAGGATTCCCCCAGATGAGCTGGAGGAAGCGTGTGTGGAGAGGGAAGTCTGGTCGTCTCTGCTTAAACAGCATGCCCCCGTGACCCGGCAACGGTTAAAGCAGAAGAAGATGGAAGGATGGATGATTACAAGGAATGTACTGTATAACCCAACAATATCTTGTCGCTTACAAACTAGTCAAAAATTGAAAAAAAATGCCACATGATTTTAACATTAACATGTGTTTTATACCTTAGCCTGTCAAGTCTGGGTAGATTTATCAACGTGGCCGATAGTGATTTTACTCCTGAATCTCCAATAGTGTTCTGTGACAGACTGGAGGAAATTAAACAAGTAATTATTCAATATCTGAAAAACAAAGTTTTATAAAGTGTGTGAACCGAACTTGAGGGTTTCTATGAAGGAAAGTGAAACCAAAGCCGTAGCCAATCGCAGAGCCCCGTCATTTCCAATGTTGTTGTTCTCCAAACTAAAACGAGAGCAGGAAATGAGAAAAATCGGGTGTAGAAAAAAAACTAAAATTATAAGAGATATATTTACTCCAAGTGTCGTAAGTTGTGTAGTCCTGGCAACAGTGTCCACAGCGCTGCAAGAGCAAGTGGGGCCTTCTCTGGACCAAGCCTGAGACAAAAGGTTTAGTGTTCACTGATTATTCTGGCATTACAGATTTTCTTTTCGCACAATCTACCTATGCCAAATGTGACATGTGAATTTATCCAGTGTGAGATCAATAAAGTCAATGAAAATAAGAATACCGTTCAAAAGTTGTAATTCAACCAATGACTCATTTTCTGCAAACAGGGCTGAGCATCCATTTTCAAATCTCCTAATTTTCTGTGATGTTTTATTAGGGTTTTTTTTTTAAGTTGTGAACCAAATTTTTAAACATTATAAAACTATAATGGCTGTGTTTCACTTTGTCAGTTGAATTATGGAAATTAATGCACTTTTGAAAAATATTATTATCCAAGTTTACTTGTATATTAACAAATGAATAGAGTTTGAGATCATGTTTTTTAGTATGCTTGATTCTATCCAGACATTTCAGTAAATTGCAGAATTAACTAGATAAAG